>OOFB01036734.1:14146-25716 GCA_900323305.1 Trachyrincus murrayi
AGCAGCACCATGGTGAAGGTCCTCTGGGAGAGACGCAGCAGCAGCCTGGGGGAGCAGAACCAGGACCACATCGGCTCAGTACGGAGCTGGGGAGGGGAGGGAGGGAGAGAGATGGTGGGGAGGGAGATGGGAGGAGAGAGAGAGATGGTGGGGAGGGAGATGGGAGGAGAGAGAGAGATGGTGGGGAGGGAGATGGGGGGAGGGAGGGGGGGGGAGAGGGGGGGGGGGGGGGGGGGGGGGGGGGGGGGGGGGAGAGGGGGGGGGGGGGGGGGGGGGGGGGGGGAGGGGGGGGGGGGGGGGGGGGGGGGGGGGGGGGGGGGGGGGGGGGGGGGGGGGGATAGATGGAGGGGAATTGTTTTTGGTTGTTTAGTTTCAAAATCTTGCTCTCTTCTGCTCTCTCTTTTTACAACTCTCAAATCAGCTTCAGGGTATTTTTAGATAATACTAAAAATACCTTAAAACAAGTCACAGAGCTGTGAGCTTTGTTTCATAAAATCCATCCAATCAATTCAGCCATGGTGTTTTTTTAAACATCGACATTAAGCAATAGTCATGTGGAGGAAACATACAAAGCCTCACATATGCAGTACCTTTCACTTGCTGTTGTTTAAGAGAAATACAAAATTATGTCCTCCTTGACTTTAACATGGTTATTTATGTAAACAAGCATCCTATCTGTTTGAAAGAGTAATAACAACTAATAAAATATAAACAGTTTATCTTACCAGAGTCTGACTGCTCCGTTACGTCTTCCTGTCCATCCTGAATCAGAGGCTCCTCAAAAACATCACCATGGCCTGCAACACACATAGATGCACAGGCAAACACACATGAACAGAACTGTTATGTAGTAGTGTGTGTGTGTGTGTGTGTGTGTGTGTGTGTGTGTGTATATATATATATGTGAATGTGTTTGTGTATGTGTATGTGAATAAAAATATGTACATTTTGACCACATTTAGTAATACTATGACATGCAGATAATGATTTATATTTACAATTTACAATTCAAGAAAACAAATCAAATTAAAGCTTCTCACAGCCTCAAAAGGTATTCACAGCACGCACTGCTGACCCCAGCGGCCGCGACCCCAGCAAACGCCCTTTTCCAGCAATTTGCAGGGGCACGTCACTCAGGGGCCATTAGATGTGTGTCCCCAAGCAATTTGGAGTGAATCCGAGTCATGGTTTGACTTTATGCCGTTCATGTTTGTTGAAGTGGTGCCTAGCACTTAGCTGAGCACTGACACTGTGATGTCATTGATTGAGCCATCAACACCAAACACCGTTCTTAAGGGGGGTGTCCGCTATGTGCATACCTAGTTTGAAGGGCCTGGGAACTTGACTGGTTGACTGGTTACTGATAGAAATTCTCACGCATTTCAATATTTTGATATTTTCTATTCAATAAAAACTCCAAATAGCATTTTTAATCAGGCACGTCCATAGAGCGTGTTTAACAAATGTGGTGTCATTTGGACTTGTGGTTTCTGAGAAGAAGATTTTAAAGAGTTTTCGAATTATAGCGCCCCCTATGGGCGAAGTGGTACCAAACTTTTTGGAGACCTCCTTAACTACATACATATGTCGTTGAGAAATTTGAAAACTTTTGAGCGATCAGGGCCTGAGCTATAAGCGTTACCAATCAAAAATAATAATAATATCTGCTAGAAATACGATATGTATCCACAGTTTCACTGTGAATACTTAATAAAATAAATACAAGCAATTTGACATAGACTTCAGTCAAGGTATAGCATCACTATGTGGTATTCTGTGTATTGGCAAATGTCTCATACGGGACTTTAGACAAGACTCTTGGTGCACGTTACATCTGTTGTCTCTCTCCTTGCAGCCTGTCTTGCCCTTCTCTCCACTCCCCAATCTCCTCAGCTCTCTCTGTCTTCTCTGGCGGTCCTGTAGGGCAGCCTTCACACTGGTCACCCATGCCTGGTAAGCAAGCTGACGGCCACAAAGTACAACAATCAATATAGTGTCAATATAAAAAATACACTAACATTTTCCATCAAATATGCATGTATATGAAAGTAATAAACCCCAACGGGCTGTCCCTTATTGGAAAATAATGTACAAATAATGTACTTCGGGGGTGGTGATACGACCTAGGCGAAGCCAAGGCTGTTCCAATAACGGGACAGCCCAGAGTGGTTTATTCCTGTTTTATTACACAGCTTTGTTGAATACTCGATTCTGATTGGTCAATTACGGCATTCTATGGTCTGTTAAGTCTGAATAGCAGACCGCTGCTATGAATAACAGACCGTTGCTATGGTTGCAGTTCTGATCATAGGCTATGGACGCAGTTCCAACCGTAGAATCTAACTGAATAATTTTTAAATCAATAAAATAATTTTTGTTTGATTTTGTGTCAAATTATTGATTTCTTTAGTAAGTAGCCATGTAATAAGTATATGCAATAATGTACAGCGAGCCGGTTATTATTGCAAAATAAACCCTGACAGGGTGATGACATACCACATTTACCAACAATGATTAGATATTAGCTATTTTCATCTATAACAATATTATTGGTTTTTATCGGCATAATCAGCTGAAATTTCAATATTCTTCCGTGGTGCTTTGAGCATATTGTTTTTGCGTTGTCATGGAAAAATCTGGTCAATAGTTCTATTTGACCGTTGTTAATTTGGGATTTGTAGAGCATTGATTTGTAACTGTTAAAAGGCAGAGGTGTTTCATTATTGAAAAATAATGCACACCCTTGGAACGTTACTGACCAATCAGAATCAAGTATTCAACAATGCTGTGGTATAAATATATACATGCTAACCTGACATGCAGTCTGCTTCTGAGGGCTTTGCTCCTCAAACTGCATCTCTTCTTCACCCTCGCTGTCTGATTCAAACAGGTAGTACTCTCCCGAGTGGAGTACTGCAGGAATACAACAGCAACGTTTGTGAGCTTGTGTAGTAAATATATGTGAATAAGTAACACACATGTAATACAATCAACTCTCACGAAAGATAAAAGATAAAAGATATGTTATAAGATAAAAGATAAAAGGTAAAAGGTAAAAGATATAATGTATAAGATATAAGATAAAAGGTAAAAGGTAAAATATATAATACATAAGATATAAGATATAAGATATAAGATATAAGATAGAGGATAAGCGATAAAAGTTAAAAGATATAAGAGATAAGATATACTGTAGATATAAGATACAAGATATAAGACTGAGTAAAAACAGACCGGCAGAGTGGTGCATCCAGGGTTGGTGCCATCTCTTGGGGGTCTTCCTTTTGGGGTCTGGAGGGTGAGAAGTGTCTTGGAGTGCAGCAGAACAAATCACATACATTTTTTTATCTTTCTCTGCTATAAATGGTATTTAAATAACACTTTTGATATTTAAATAACATTTTATAGTTTTACATGCTGGAATTTTTGTAGCAATAGCCATTCAATTGTATCCACATAATATATGCCCTCTTCTTTAGGAGGGTTTCACATAATGTCACGCACATTCCAAGCTGCCATCTTGGGGCTTTTTCACCATTATAATTGTGAGAATAAAAACTGGTTTCTTGGTTATTCTATAATGTTTGGTCAAGAGGTACCAAGATGGCGGCTTGCACTGGCAATTATTTCCATATTAAAGGAGTGAGGTGGTCTATCCTGGGGAAGAAGGGGAGAGGGCCATATGGCAGGGCTGTAGTGTTAGGTCTCGTGGTTACAGTGTCAGTAGAGGAAGGGAGGTCTCTTTGAGGTGCAAAGAGACTTTATACAAAGGTTTATTTAATTAACTATATGGTATATACATATGTTTCATGTGGTGTGTAGTTCATCATTTCCACGACAGTTCTAGTGCTAATATAATTCATACGCATTCATTCAATGCATGGCATTTATACTGTGAATGGATTACAATTACAGACATAAATGTGTGTTTGTTTTAAACAGTTGGTTGATGGTCCATCAGCTAAAGAAGATTAACAGTCTCCTGGTGGTCGTTCATGTTGGCAGAGCAAGGTCAGAGGGGCTTGGTGAGCGTGTTGTATTATTGCTTTATTATTCCTTTTATTTGTTATCACATCTACACCCTTTGATGCTTTCCTTTAAGAATAATGTGCATCCATTGTTTCTCTGAAGATGCTTGGTAGATGCTTCCTGTGTGTGGATGTCAACTTCCCATGATTATGCCTCATTAAATAAAATGCTTTGCTGTCAGGAGTGTCTTGGAAGAAGTCACCTGCTATGCACTTGACTACCACAAATACATCTTTCTGATATCTGTCCAGTTGTTCTTTAGAAACTTTTTTGTAGTTACTCCAATTTTGATTATATGCTTTGATTATGCACATTCTCACTTGTAATTCGCTTTGGATAAAGGCGGCTCCTGTTTAACACATGTAAATGACACAATTTTAGAAGATGGTTTTGTTTGCCTATTCCTTAATAAGTTCCACAAACCATTTAAAAACCATTGAGATTCATTCACAAATTAATTTGCCAGTTCTATTTTTATTTTAGTTGATAAATAATGTTGGCATTACCATCAGCTTCCTCTTCCAAGGAACCTCCAGATGATGTCCACCCTTCTCTATACTTCTTCTGTCTGGAGCGAATCCTCTGCATCCTTTGAAGAGAGGAAAATAGATCAAGGGAGGATAAGGGAGCAAAGAGAATAAAAAGAAAGACAAATGAATATGTTATATCGTCATACATTATTATCCACATTTTTGAAAGCTGTACCTTCTTAATCATTTCAAAATAAACAATGCTGCAAATTGATGGATATGTGTGGATATGAGAGAAGCATCAAAGTTTGTTAAATATGTTCATGGTGACATTTCTGTTGGTGGTACGTAGCTTAGTGACAACATAAACTCACAATATCAGTTAGTAATATCAGTTAATAAATTGTTGTTTATATTGCTTTAAATAAGGCACTAAAGCTACAACAATGAATATACTTACGATCTCTTTAGCTGTGAGAGGGACTTCTCTTCCGCTTGCTGGTGGAATGTCAGGTCCTTCACAAGACTGGCTCTAAATAGTTCAAAACCCCTGTGAGCAAAGCAATATGTCCATTTAGTTTGTCTTTGTTGTCATACTTTTTTAAGATACGTGCCACTTACATATTATTTAACATAAATAAAAATGTCTTAAATCTGTTATGCTACAAAGAACTGAATACTATGCTGTTAAACTACAACTAAAACAGCTTAGAAGCATTCATATAGCTTTGTCCTTATTGGGAGTGGTAGGAACAATGTATATGCCACCTAAACACAAAGCTGTATGTGCCAACACATCCCCCCCAGTGAAATAACCTGAACAATGTTCACCAATGAACCAACAATGCTCTTTGTCTGTCAAATGGCAGATGCTTAACTTTGGTGCTGCTGTAGACTTTAGACTTGGACTGTCCGTTGCCCAAAAGCACATTCAATACGTCTCAGGGACATCCTCTTGGTTTGGGCACAGAATCTATCTTATCTAGGCCTATATATGTATATATCTATCAGAAATTACTGATGGAAGTCATATAGATAGAAAGACCATTGGAGAACCACCACAATCACCTGAACTGGTTCACCACAAGGCGATTTCCCCCCTTAGTTTTATTCACACTCTGCAGAAGCCCTTAGACTACTTTCATTTCCAGATTTGAATCCCTCTCTCTGCTCCCTCCCTCCCTGCTCCCTCCCTCTCTGCTCCCTCCCTCTCCGCTCCCTCCCTCCCTGCTCCCTCCCTCTCCGCTCCCTCCCTCTCTGCTCCCTCCCTCCCTACGTTTATCTAAATGGGCTCATACAGAAGCAGGCACAGTCAACTCGGATATCAACAGATATCTCACAGCGCATTTCACTCACTAATAGCTGACGGATGGCTATGGCATTTCTAACAAATTACATGAAAATAATAGCTCTTAAATCTTACCTACAGCACCTTTAATGTGACTTTCTTTTTTGGTGGTTACATTTGGGATGCTGGAAATACCTAGGTCACTTTGGGGAAACTTAAATTCAAGTTGTCCTGAAACAAATGATCCTGACTTCTTTAAAAAAGATTGAGATTGGTGGTCGAAAACATAAAAGCAAAATGAGTGTTGGCTTCCTTTTGTGTCAATTTCAAATACTTTCTGGGAGTGCATGTTTCAGAGCAAGTGGACTGTTTATGGCATGTCAGCTGCATTTACAAATGAAGTCATAACTTGGCACTGAGGCCCTGCCTTTTAACGCAAACACAGTCAATGCTTTGTTATGTGCAGACATCATATTCTGTAGAGTTCGCCTATCACACCCTTTAGGCAAATGCGCTGGGTGAGCAATTGAAATGAATGAGCGGCCTTGTACCATATCCAGTTGTTAATATACACACATACATGTTGTGGCAAGGGGACATGTTGTGACAAGGGGGCATGTAGTAGAGGGGTGCTATATTCCCATACAGGTTGCACACACTACATCTCCCAGGATGCCTCACCACTCAGGTGTCAGGTGTAGGTGCTTAAGCCACCTAATTGAAGAAGGACGTAAAAACGTGAGGAAAGCCAGAAAAAGGGAAGCAGAGGGACAGAGGGCATGTGGCTGGAAGGAGCTGGGCAAATGGACTTGGACAAAGACCTTTTCAGGAAAGTACCTTAATGTCTAAGAACTGTTCAAGTGGAAAACTGACATTTTATGTCGAGGACTATTTGGAATTCTGTTGAGTTGTAAAGAACCTTTTTTCTCCTCCGGGAATGCTTTAAGTTGGATCGTGGACTTTGATTTTGATTGAAGCAATTACCTGGGTTACCTGTTGACAACCTGCTTACTGGAGAATAAAACTTCCTCTTCTTTTGAACCCTCTATTTTGCCTGGTTTTTCAGTTACATCGCACTGCCCCACCCTGGCCTGCCCTGGTGACCTCTCATGACAACATGACAACAATGTTTACCTTTCCTCCAGGTTGCCTGCACCCAGACCTTCCCGCTACTTTTGCCCGGATGGCGCGTTTCGCGTCATCCGGCGTCATCTTACCCGCCATCTTACCTGGGTAAGATTTAGCATCTGCGCTGAGCTTCGCCCCAGAGACACAGAGCATCGGCAATAACTGCAGATGTTTTTCACACTATATCCCTAATGCGGATAGAGAATAGGCTGAAAAGCGGCGAATTTGTCCTTTAACAGATTTTGTGATATTTTGGACATATTTTATTTTAAGGCATTCGATTTAGGGTCACATTACAATAGGTAAGACACCTTCACATATTGCACATAAAATAATCTGTATATTCAACCCATGGTAGATAGTTTCAACTCTGTCTCACCTGGAAGCCTGTTTTGCAGAGGCCTGTAGCTCTGCTGACACATGCAGGAAGTAGAAGCTGAGGAAGACCCGTCTCTGGAGCAACAGGAAAAGAAAACAAATGCTATCCCAAATAATTCCAGCCTCTTCCACTGGTAGGGTGCATGTCTTGTCGCCCACAGACTTGGCTGATGGAAGGAATACATGTGCAGAAAATACAGGATTTCAACATAAGTGTAGCATCTTGCAAGAAGTCACTGTGTATAAGGCAACTGATTGGTATAGAAGTGCTTAAGGAAACCAGTACTTACGGTCATAATAACCCTTTACTGTGCATACTAGACTGAAGAGCTGTATCACCCAACAAAACCCTTTCTGCATCTCAACTACAAATACACATGCCAGGATCTGTATTCACAAACACACACCAAAAATGCATTTTATAGTACATCACCAACAACATTAGTCAGTATGATTATTTTATAATATAATATATAAAGTACTTGTATATTACCTATTATTCTTAATAGGAGGAGGAGACAAATGTAATTTAATTTCATTAAATCCATGTTATAATTTCCAACTAGGGCCACCCATGCACCCGTGTGCAGTCACGGTATTATTTACTTCTGACTAGGTTCATTTGGGTGATTATTTTTATATTTGGGTTTTTTAAGTGTTTTTTATAAATACTAATAATGTCCGGCTAGTGATTGGTTGAATGCAAATTAATATTCCCTCCCAGTTTACATCCACTAAAATTAATGATAAATTAATTATCAAAGTATGATAACTTATTTGCTTTTATAGGTCATAAGTCATGATACTTTGATAATCATCCAAATTAAAAACAACTTAATTTATGTAGTATTTAGGACCTGTATACAGTGCGTGTGAGTAGGTGTGTGCTTCACTTACCGATAACATATTTTTTGCAATGATAACTGCTACATTATAGATTATAAGGCAGTCCCATACAGCAAGGCGGGTCCTAGCTGGTTTGACCAATAGCTGTGTCCCAAACAAAAAGAAAAAAAAACAGGCCAGCAAATAACCCAGTCCAAACACAGAGATCCTTGTTGCTCCGGTGACAAAGACCACTGACAGCACAAACCAATAAAGGTATCGAAACACTAACACTTTTGCCATGTCAAGGTAACACCTAGGATAAAGCAAAGCAGAGGAAAAACAATGAGAAGGAGAGAGGGAATGGATACAATTAATTATTATGGCAAAATATAGGAAAACAACAAAATCTGATACAAATCAAAGACATAGTGTAGACATTAGCAGCGTACAGAAGATAGATGTGGTATGTGTTATGACGTGGTTAATCCTGCCTTCCACTCCAGAGTGCGACAAGTGAATGACTTGCTGGCTTGGTGCACCAAGTAGTAGTATAAATATGAATGATTGATAGTAGGACAGATATAGAATATGAGGTTATTGGTTCAATAAATAATGCTTTTTGCCTGCAGTTGATGAAGTTGGGTGCAGGGTTAAATAGTTGGTTCTCCATGGGATCGGGACAGTCTGTGTTTTCTCCCGCAAGAACCAGCCAATCCTCTGTCCGCTCATTCTCAAATACCTTCCACTGCTGGGAGGCACACATCAGCAAGACAAAATCCGCTGTAGATACACAAACACATGCATGAAGTCCAACATGTAACGAAACTATTGAGTGTTATCACAGTTGAATCATGAACATATTTTATGAGCATAACATAAATGAAACCATCACTTTAGTCCAAAATTCAAATGTTTTGGTATGTTTTGGTATTTTTCAGCTGCTTGTTTTAGTTTCAAAATAAGCATTTGCTATGTTTTCAAGAAATGTATCATTTTACACAACCAATTGGACACAGCGCCTTATTGTGTGAAACGTGTTCTTTAAGGTCAAACCATACATTTACACTCAGAGACCCATTTATTTTATGCCAGGAGGTTTTAACTGATCATGCAATCAATCTGAAGATTCATATGAAGATTGAATGACTGCATATGTGTCATGTTGTCAAGTTTTTAGCCACAGATTTGTTGTAATGAATGTCTAATGCTGTTTCATTAGACATCTAACATTAATTTTATATACTTTTGTTTTTGACAAAGCTGTGTGGAGGAATTATTTAAAACAATATGTTCAGTGTGACTTTCCTAATTATACTCCGGTGTTGCTGTTCTTAAACAAACATATATATAGGCTTTACTCTGGGCTGGCATCAGCCAAATATATGAATTAATAGATATAGTATTTACAGAGATACATAAAAAGCCACATATTCACACAAAGTACCGATGAGATTTTGGGAGTTGGGCTCAGTGTAGAAATCTGGCAGATAGATCCACTTAATCAGAGCTGAGTTGATCAACACTGGAGTGTTCCACCGCCAAGGGTAGTCTAAACAGAGGGATTTAAAACAACAGACAGTTGACAGTAGAGTCAACAGAGACTGCCTCAAACCACCCGCCAACCATTATCTACTAGAAAACAGCAGTATGGGAGAAAGTATCATGATATTAATCGTGATTATACATGTATGTATTTAAAATAAATATAATAGACCCTTTTCACAGAGGCGTAGGACAAACACAGGTGTTGCTCATTACACTAATTATGGGTCTGCTACTTTGATGGTCCATGCTCATTGGGCCTCATGCAAGAACCACTCGCACGCACAGATTTGTGCTTAAATGGCTCATACGCGGTTTAATTGTATTAAGGTATATCCATTATACAACAATAATCATAATCAAAATAGTATTAGTAAGAATAAGTGCATAATATTTTTTAGAATAACTGAACGGATTCGTAATCGCTCAGTGCAGACGCCGTTATGTTCCATCAAGTCTTCGTTATTCAAGATTGTGGCGACAGCTCTCGGCTGGTTGACTGACACTTCAAGGATACATGGCTGTAGATGTGTGTGGGTTTATCTGAGGTGTGTGTGTTTCCGTGTGTGTATGTGGCTTGATCTATGAATGCACACTTTCACGTGATAGGCCCTATGTATTACTTATCTCAACAACTCTAAACTTCAACTTCAATATATATTCTCTAACGTACACCAAGCTTTATCACCGCCGATCTGTTGAAACCGAAAGTAAACGCACAGGGCGCGGGCGGCACTGTGTGCGCTTGCCCAAACTGTCCTGCCTTTTATAGCCTATACTCTTCAGAACAACTTTTAATATTATTAAACATGACATGATTCATATTTGTGGTTTGCAGTAGTAATATCAACACCTCAAACTACATGGACAGATTGGTCGCTTTGCCTTGCCAAGCTATTTTAAATCAAACCATTTTTTTATTTCAGAATTATTTTTAATTGTATTTGTGCAGCCTACATCGGACACCGCATTGACAGCATTTGTTATTTTTTCCCACTCTTTTACCTTAGTAGGTACTCTAATGCCACTACTGATGCTGCTAAATATTATCTGTTTAGTTTTATTGATTTTCTGAAAGGAGGACTTCAAGCTCCGCAGTCACACATTTTTGTGCCCAGTGATATCTTGACTAGTTTTAGTCTGCTACCCGTGTCCTGCTACATAAAAAGAGCAGACCCATAATTAGTGTTATGAGTGACACCTGCGTTTGTCCTACAACGATGCCTCTGTGGAAAGGGTCTATCCATGCACTTACCTATACAGAGAGCAGGTGGCATACCCACACACAGTACATACTGATAGATCATGAAGATGGACAGGAACAGGCAGTATTTAGGCCAGATCCTAGCCATTGCTGCCCGCCTCCGCCTCACTATGATGATAACCAACCAGCAGCCATGGATTATCACCACAAAATTCATCCTCTGGCCAATCACATTAATCGTCATCAAAAAGCATATCTGTGAGACATAAGAGAAGAGAAAATATATGACAGAGAATGAAAAAATTTAAAGATCCAAAAAATGTATATATATATATATATATATATTTATTTATACACACATACACCATTTTTAAACAATACACGTCCCTTGCATCCCTTGCAGTTGTCCTTGCATTGGCAACACTGCAGCCACCACCCAGCCCAGCAATGTCACGCTTAGATATTAATGTGACCAGTGGGTTCTACCAGTGGGTTGCTACCGCCGACTGGTGCTATGTAAGCTGTAGCTACTGAGGCACACAGACAAATCTCCGTACACATTTGCAAATCACCACACACATTTGCAGATCTCTGCCATGGCAGAAGTGTAGCAAAAGTCACGTGTAAAAAGACAATTGAGAGGCCTGCCTGAGTTGTAACTGACTGTATTTCCAGCTCTTGGAGCAAAATACTTAAGACTTTT
>OOFB01036734.1:43538-57863 GCA_900323305.1 Trachyrincus murrayi
GGTGTCATGGGTTAGGTGGAGGTAGGACCCAAAATGCAGACCACAACGATGAAGTACGTTGAACACTGGTTTATTAGCAGAATCTTGTGGAAAAGGTAAACCGGGTGGGACCGGTAGACAGGCAGGGAATCCGCAACAAACGTGATAGTCAGACAGGCAGGGGTTCAGCAACGGGCGGGGTAGTCAGACAGGCAGGAGATCGGCAACAGGCGGGGTAGTCAGACAAGCAGGTAACAGAGAGTAGAGTCAGGGTAAACAACAATCTGGCGAAGAGTAGTTGGAGAGCCGGGGTAGATATACTGTAGGGAGTTGATGAAGTGATGGGAAGCAGGTATGGAGGGAAGGCAGGACCCGGAAGCGACGCCACGCCCACACAAACACAAGCACATGGGGATAGACATAGAACACGGAGACAGACAGGGGAGGAAAAGACATAGGGAAGCCTCGGACCGGGGCTGGGGCCGTGACAGTTGGCAAGATTCGAGAGTTGTAAGGAGAGAGAGCAGAAAAAAGCAGAAGAGAGCAATATTTTGAAACTAAGTGACCACCACGTTTCTCCACCATTGAGAAATGTTGCTTGGCACACAGCTGGGAGCGGTTTTGTTTGGTCTGTGGGTACAGTTCGACAGCTTGGGACACTATGATCACACAATGATGACACTAAAAACGTGGCTGTGCCGGTGGAACATTCCTTTAAGCACAAGATTGGTGTTATAGACTGGTTCACCTCCTAAATCAGGGGTGGGGAACCTTTTTCCTGTCAAGGGCCATTTCAATTTTTAGAACATCCTTCGAGGGCCAATGCGAAATTATTGAACACATTGTGACAAGCCTCTTGTCACGGTCGGGACCGGATGGATGGACGGAGACGGTGTAGGACAGGGGTCCTCAATTACAAATCTCAAAGGTCCGAAAAGAGCATTTTCAATAAGACAAAGGTCCAGAGAAGACTCCCAGAGTCGACAGCAAATAACCTTAGAGACTGTCTTGATGACATTAAATGCTGCATGGCAAACAACTTTCTCCAGTTGAATGAACAAGTCTGAGATTGTCATATTTGCCCCCCCAGGACTCCATCAAGAGTCTCACCAACGGCCTTGGACCAAATCATCTGCCAAAAATGTTGGTGTGCACTTTCATTCGGCCCTTACATTTCACAAACCCATAAGATCAGTGGTAAGTTCCAGCTTCTTCCAACTTCCAACTATCTCAAAATCAAGCCATTCTTCTCTTTTCATGACCTTGAGAAAGTTATTACTGCAACACCTTGTACACCGGTCTCACCTGTAGTTAGTTCAGAATGCGGCTGCACGGCTATTGACTGACATTAAAAAGAGAGACCACATTTCCCCTGTGTTGGCCTCCATTGGCCCCAGTATGCTACAGAATAGATTTTAAGGTTGTATTGTCTGGCCCCCTTGTACATCACTGATCTCTTTTGCCCCCACTCCAGCGCTAGATCCCTCAGGTTGTCTGATCAAATGCTACTGTCTGTTGCACAGTCTAGTTTGAAGCTTAAAGCTGGGGCCGCACTACACGATTTTCAAGGTCGATTTGGGAACGATTGGAAGATTCCAGAATCTGCAGCTCCAGTCGGGCAGAAGCGCAGTAGAGTCGAACCCCGTACTCGTTGTGTGAGTTATGTATGTGTGAGTAAAAGATGCATGGTCGGCATGGTCCAGATTCAATCAAACATGTTTGATTTTATCGGGGCTAGTCTTTCCATGATCAGGTGGTGTGTGCGGGTCAAAGACACAAATCGGCAGAGGAATTTTCAACAGCCAATGAAGAATATGTATTCATGAGGAGGAGCCAGAGAAAACAGGACATTTTTCACATTAGCAACGTGCATGACACCAAAATAACAGCAACATGCATGATGCCAATAAGTCAACGTCAAAGACAAGTGAGTGAGTGTGGACTTTACAGACGGAGGTTGACACCATATTCTTTGTTTCTTTTATGCATCCTTTCCATGCAGATCACTGCAGAAATAACCACAGTGGTGAGTTGTTATGGTGTCAAAACATTGTGGGAGAATACACTCTCGCAATTGCAGGGCAAACACGAAAATGCGTCTGTCTGTTCTCCGTCTTTAAATTTGTGTTCCCCAAAGATTACAGGTGTTATATGTGTGCGCAGACGAGACTGGAAAATGATTCAAATTGAAAATGTGTAGTGTGGCCCCAGTTTTAAGGGGATCGTACCTTCTCTGTGGTAGCTCCTAGACTTTGGTCTCCCTTACTCCATCAAGTCAGCACCTATAATATTCAAATCTCGTCTCTTGAAACAGTCTAATCTGCTTGTATGCCTGTATTTTCTGTTTATATTTGTACAGCACTTGGTCAACACTGGTTGTGTGTGTGCTCTACGAATACATTTGATTTATGCAGTGTCCTTGCTTATAGCTAAAGCTAGAAATACATTCACTATATCTGAAAACCTGCTAATTCCAGCCACTGTTATATTGGCAGAGACTGCTGGATGAAAATGCAGCAGAGAAACTAAATACTGTGCCTTTGTCAAATGACAGAATAGATATGAGATATTGTTGCTCAAGTAGTGGAAAAGAGCCCTGCACTGCAGTTGCCTCCCTGCCACCCAGAAGTGAAGCACACGCCCATATTTAATGTTTACACTAAATAACATGCACATGTAACGTTCAGGATCTATTGCATGGAGACCCACTTCCACACCTCAGGCCCCCAACCTTAAAGGGATACGCTGAGATATCTGTCAATTGGCGTTTGCCTGTCTTACCCAGATTTTGACAAGTTCCAAATTCATCATTGTGCATCCAGAAGGGGAGTTTGCTGGGATAGCATTTGTTTTCCATTAGCCGCTTCCATTGAGTTACAGTAGCCTACCTGTTCAGCCTACCTGTTGAGAGGAATACACTTTTAATTACTTTCCAAAGATTTGTGTTCCGAATAGTCGATTATTCAAAACAAGTGCCAGTAACAACACAACAAACTACAATCGACAATCAAACTACAAACTAAACTAAAAATGTATTTTCGGCGCTGTGATTATTAGGCTACCCATGATGGCGCAATTATATTATCAGCTGCTTCTGGCTGGGTAGTCTACCCGGAGGGCAACCGAAAATAGTGCCGAATTATCTGTGTGTTTGTAGACAAACTACAATCTTGTTGTGTTCTTACTGGCACTCGTTTTGAAAAAGCGACGATTTGAAACACATTGGAAATCTTTGGAGAATAGGTGTATCTCAACAGGCAGAGGACAGACAGCCTGGGGTCCTGATCAGTTGGCAAATGTTTATTCATGTGTATGAATGGCGAGTGAGTTCCGCATGAGATGCCTGGGGCCATATGCCATAGGCCATAACTGAGATTGTGCGCACGTGAACAACGTGGACTGGCATATCCCCGATCTGTCTGTTATTCCCATTGTCTGTCTACTCAAAAGTTCCTTTATCATAAATGTATTTTTACATGCACTATCTCTCTCTGCCTTTGCTCACGGTGTCGCCATATCACACTGACTTCCAACACGCATGGTGTCTTGGGTGTGTAGATATACACATATTCTCACCTCACAGGTTTTTTTATACATCCAGAATTCTGCATGAAAACCCAAATACGCATGTTTCTAGGAGCATTACTCTGCGCAGCACCGTTTATTCATCCGGCCCCTGGTGTGCTGCCGTGATATTCTTCATGTGTATTAAGGTAGACGAGACAGTTCAGTGAACCAACCCGTTATTAACTGAGGCTGTGATGTTACTGCCCGTTAAAGTGGTGTCTGGTACACAATCTCACGTTGCGTCTTATATTTGTATGCTGCTGTTTTATACTGGGAATGTAAAACTTAAATTGTTTTGTTTGTCTCTTTATAGACCTGAGGCCCACCAACATAGGTGGCCTGCAGAAGCTGGGTTTCTGTCTGTCCATTCAAATCGATACTGTTAGCTGTAAGCTGCTTTGGATGTTTGTTTGTTTGCTTGTTTGTGGGAATTGAAAATGAATTTAATGTTCTTTTACAGATTACCTGTTTGTTTTACTGTGTCAACCGCTGATCTTTTAGGGTTTAAATACTTTTGAGTGTTCATGTAAAAGCTGCTGTCATTATTTTAGTTTTTTCTTTTCTTTTCTTTCCTGGTAGGGTAGTGCATTCAGCCACATCCTTGTGCTTAGTGCTTTCTCAGTGCAGCTCCCCTCCCGCCAAAACCACCCTGGCCAATCAGCTTGGAGTTCGGCTCTGTGAGATTTAGTTGCATGGTTAGCCTGAAGAGCTACACAAGATTTTACAATGGCTGCCATTCACCCATCTATCCAATCATAGGTGTTGATCAAGTTGCCTTTGTTGACTTTAACTACACAGACTTGGATTATCAATATCACATGCAGTTATACGATTTGTCAATTCTTGATAAAGTAATGCGTTTTATTGCGAACAGTGTTTTCCTGTGTTTTCCTGATGCTGGAGAGGATTGTCTGCATGCAAACAAGGTTTGCATTGTGTGATTGGAAGGAAGGATGTATTGGCTTTCGTTTGGTATTATTTGTGTAACGTTTGGTAATCAGATAAAAATGTGAACGAAATACACATTTGAATCTGTTTAGACACCTCTCAGGACCCTCCTTTAAAATCACTACAGTAATTTGGGTTGAGTTTTTTTTTATTTTTATTGATTTGGGCATTCAAACACTGACATACGCAATTTAAAACCAACGTTTAAGTGGTTAATACCTGTTTAAATTAAGTAGAAATATATGGCAGTATGCGGCATGATTTTGAGCAAAACATGTTTGGGTGCACTCTCTACACCGTATTATATATTAGTTATATTCATGCTCTACACAGATCAAAGTAAAACCCCTCTGTCATCCTGGGTCACTGTCAGTGAAGGAGCACAAGTTGGCGTCAACGCGTGTCACTGATTGGACAGCACTTCACCAATCAGATGATGGCCAACCTACTTCCATGCCGTCACCCCATAGGAGCGATCATCAATCATATTCTCTAGTCTATCCAATTGTCGGTTCCTTATGTTTATGTCCCTGTATCTGTTCTACACCAAGTAAAGTTCTGTTGCCAGCTGAATGTTTTTTTACCTCTGCAATTGTGTTCACCTCCTGCTACTACCCTGCATCTACATTCAAGACTGTATTTACCAATTCATACACACAAAGATATGCTGCAGCAGGTAGTGTAATCAAAAACTACTCTGACCATTAGCAGCTTAGCTAAACATTAGACAAAAGGTTATCAGGCTTTCAACCAGCACCAAACAGGAACACACCCATGCAACCCCCTCCACACACACACACACACACACACACACACACACACAAGGGGTGTGTAAGGTCTCCAATATACAGGTGTATGTGCTCAATGGAGAAGTGTGACTCCTGTTTACACGTAGGGACACTTTACGACAGATCCCGCTGATATGCGTGTGCACACACACACACAGGTTGCAGGTTTGTACCACATACATGGTTTGCATGATCTCAGAAAATGGGCTGAGACGTAGTGACCATGGTGTACGAGTTTACATTGCTTTGGATAATGCTGCAAAACATATTTATTAAGAATTGCAACACATTTGCATATTACACCCTCCCTGGTTTTGACAACAGTTCACACCTGATTAGACGGAGAAAACATCTCTCCTTGCATCGCGATCTCACAACCATTTTCACATCTCTCACAGATGTGAGAGAAGTGCTTGCACCTACGTCAGTTTGGTCAGTAACCCGGATGCGGGGCCGGAGATACTGGGATGTAAACAACAGAATCGATTGCACGCTGAATGTTCAATTCCGATTTTATGATGTCTAAACCACGCAGGAAAATGTGTGGAAGCTGCTAAAAGTTACAGAGAAGGATGTCAGCAGGAAAGGATTTTATTTTATTTCAGCATTACATGAGTATATTTTTTTGTACATCTTAGAATGATATTCTGATTAGTATAGTTGTCAAACTCATCACGTTGCATACAAAACTGTCTGTTCTGTTATTCAAGTGTTCTGATGTTAGGTCTATAATATTCTCTTTTAATAAATGTGTGTTCTGATGAGCATGGTGTACTGTGTATTGTACCACACAACAATACTATTAACAATGACTTTACAATGATTTTGTTTATCTACATAGCCTAAAACAAGACACTTCAGTTAAAATCAACAACTGATGGGCAAATGTTCACCAAAGCACAACAGACAAGTCCAATCTTGTCTATGATACAAAAATTAATTATCCTTGCACATCAACAAATCAATCGGCAAATCCCCCCCCCCCCCCCCCAAAAAAATACTATATTTCTGGCGCACACTACCAATCACATGCTCAACATGAATCAATTTTCCTTGTGGTTTCTAAGTAAACTGGAGCTACGCTGGGATTTTTACCTGAGCCATAATGCAACCTAAAGTGTCCTGAATATCAAAGCCATGGTCAGAACAATGTTGTCCAAAAAGCTACAGTTTTCGGTTATGTACTTATCACTAACTCTTCCCCCCCATGCATTTGATATGTAAGAGACTGCCCTGTGATGTAATACCAATCAAAAATGTAACTGTGTTATGGTGCTTGTAGGAAGACCATGTTTCTGCTCTGGCTATAAGGTTAGATGGACGATCTATAAATACCTCAATCGTCGATAACAATGCATTTTTTCCCAAAATGTTTTGTAAATTGCATTGGCATGGTTTGGTTTGCAACTCTTTCTGGCCATATAACAAGTGGTTTCATGCGAATAAACATGACATTAGTGAACACCCTAGAAGCGGTGGCTATTGACACGTTGAATGCATAAGACCGGTAAAGCCAGTACCACTAGACACCAGTTCCTTTACGACTGGTACCTACCGGACCGAATTGCAACAGCGATTTTGGTGCAACACCGCTTCTCCGCTTTCCTCTTCCGTGCGATTCGCCTTCGCGTAGCATCTGGTGGGGCCGGGCCATGAATGTGATCTCGCGAATCCAGCTGCCTCGCAAGGTAACTAGAAACTAGCGCTGGGGAAAATACAATCCAGCTCTGCTATTGGTTGCTGCTTCAGTATGGAAGCGCAGACACCGACTCATTTGGTCGAGAGCCAAACAGCAGCGGCGCTCGTCAATGTCACACTATGGTCGCTTAGCCAATCAGATAAAAGGCGGGCCGTAAAGGTTTTCACTATCGATAACGTCCTGTTCATACAAGTTATTTGTCAACATGTAACATGTGAAAAGTATAAATACTAAATAATTAAGGACAAATGGGTTCAGTTCATAAAAAAACTTTTAATAACTAGAATGTCACAATAAGTAGCAAATTCTGATGAGTCATATTTTTCCAGAGAAGCAGACATGGTTATATTTGGGCAACATAACTGTTTAAGTATAAGAATTTGTAGAAGAGCAGAAGTCTAGAAGTTTGCACTTGGTATTTCTTTTGCTGTTATTTATTAGTATTGTAACTGTTATTTACTGTTAAATTATTGTAGTTGACTTATTTACTTATTAATATATTGTTCAATTTCTTTGCGTCCGCAATAAAAAAAGGGAGGTGGGGACTAAGGTATGTGAAGAGTGCTAACAAAATCTGGAATGTAGGTAGACCAGTGAAAAAAAAAACCTTTTCATCTTTACCCACAAAATGTTCCACATCAGAACGCAACTGAATGTTTTCTGTTCTCAGATTTTGAAGTTCACTGGTCATAGAATCAAAAAAAATCAAAAATCACCAGTAATGTCAGTTTGAGTCCCTATACTGCACGCATTATCACTGGCATAATCATTTGTGGTAGAATTATCAGCAGCTGGTATTTCCATAAGAAGCAAGGAATGGGCAGCATCAACCTTCAGTTTCTGCTGGGTTCGATTCATACGACGCTTGTAGCATGATGTAAGTGTTTCTTTAGATGGTTGCGGATCTTGCTTTCCTGTCATATGAACAGCATATGAATAGCACCCAATCTGGGTCATCCTTCTTGTATAGATCAGACTTTTAACCTGGAATACAATAATGAGAAATATAGCACACTTTTTAGCTACATTTTAGGAACATTTTACAGAAACTATAGAAGTCTTGTACTACTGTAGTAGGCTATGAAATGATATCAGAATCAGATATTCAGCCAAGAATGCAAGAAACAGCAGCTTGATATCAATGTTTGCATACTATTACACTATAACATTATTTGAGTTGCTGTTATTAATATTTCACCTACCTGAAAAGAAATGCGCAGAATGTTGTTAAGATTCTTGCCCTGGAAATCCTATTTCAGTTTGGCCAACGCCTCCTTTCCTCAGACAATGTTTTGCACTCTTCTCCCTGATTTGTAATAACTTTTGGCAATCTGAAGCACTCCAAATGCTTTTCCGACCAATTAGTACAACAATAAACACGGCAATAATTGATTATTTTTAGCAACAATAATCAGGAACACTTGCGAGTTTGGTTGCGTTCCGGATTGATGAAGTGCCGTGTAAAAACATGATTCATATACATTTTTTTATCAAGGCAAAAACAGCACAGTGCAGCAGATTACAGCTGGTAGCTGCTGTAGTCTGCTCTAACTAGATATGTCAATTTTTTGACATTTTCAACCATTTGTGAGTCACTGTAATCATGTAATAATATATGTGCGGCGACAATATGTAAAGGGTATGTGTTTACAAGTGTACATACAAAGAACATTCGAAATATTGAGAGTGCGTCAAAATGTGCATTCGATTGTAGAAGGAACAAAACAAAATACATTTTGTGATGAGAGTTTCTGATGTGAGTTTGTGATGCCATAATGCGCTATAAACCAATATGCTTGTAGAATCTGCAGATTTATGGGCATTGCACAATGGGACATACAGCCCATACTCACTCATATATGGAGAGGCAATATGAAATTGACTTTGTACAATATGAGCCTATACTGTCTGCCAATAACACAGACATACATACACAGCAAACAACTTTATTTGAATGTTAAATAGAGTAAAATAAGTAAAATAGAGATGCCTCCAAATTATTTTCATGTTATTGGAAAAGTAAAGCTTGAGACAGTTGAAGAGTTAGAGGAATTACAATCTTGGCAACCAATGATACCAATGATGAAATGAGGAAATGAGGAAATGAGGAAAAAAGTCAAACCGTGATTATTATGTTCATTGTTCCGAATAAATAAATTCTGGATGAAATATTTCTATGTAATAGTTACAAAGCTTGACGTTACCCGAACCATTGTTGCTTTTGGACAAAGTCATGATGACGACAACTGGTTCAACAACAATAACCCCAGCAATGTTCCATTCTGTGTGTGTGTGTGTGTGTGTGTGTGTGTGTGTGTGTGTGTGTGTGTGTGTGTGTCATAGCAACTGGTGAATCGGTATTGACCTGCTTTCCTGTTTTTGTATAACCCCCCCCCCACACACACACACACACACACACACACACACACACACGCAAACACACACGCACAGACAGCTAGAACAAATACATTTAGCTGTGAGCAGTTAAAAAAAGGGTGTTGTTGATCTAATCAGTGGGTGGTACTGGAGATAATTTATGGGTCGCTGGATAGCCTACCACCCCTCCTGGGTGTAAAGACTATTTTTCTAGGTTCAGGTTGATCTTATTTATGCCTGAGAACTCTAGGCCCAGTTAAAACAACCCTTGTCTCTTGGCAACACCACAAGGTCTACACTGTCTGAAACATCTAATAGTGGCATGAGAATTCATAAAAAATGTAGAAATTAGCCATTCTTCAGCCAGCCTTCTAGTTCGACTCACTGCCACAACCTAAACCCATGTAGAAAATTGTACTTGTGTTGTTCTTTGTCATGGACTTTCCCTTAAAGGATAACTTTGGGATTTTTCAACCTGGACCATATATTACAATCATTTTGGATCTAAGTGACTAATGTGGACAACAATTTTTAGAGCTTCAGCCTTCATCCGCGAAACGTCTGCAATGTAACTCTTTGGGGCAATAGCGCCCTGTCAATGTACGTCTTCTAAAAGTGCTTGTTTTTACCACTGACAGGCTCAGATTGTCATTATAAGTATCTGACAACATTATGGAAAGGATCCCTACAGAGAAATACAACTTTTTTCGATGATCGGTCTGTTTGTTATTGTGTCTAACTCAAGGAAAGTCTTGCTAGATAATCTCGCGTTGAGTTGTTGCAGGAAGAGAGCGGTGGAAACATGAGTGAGAGTTGTAGAGAGAAGTGCCAGCGAGAGTTTGTTGTGTTGGACTAGAGAAAGCGTAGCTTCGTGTTGTCTAAAATATTTTCAAAGTCATGGCTGAATATTTAGCTGAATTCGACAATGTGGATGAGGCTCTCTCAGGTTTTCAGAGCGAGATTTGTCCTTGAGCGAGACTTGGTTATCAAAGTTATCCTTTAAATAACGCCTTTTAGAAAATGTACGTGTACAAGTGTTTAAGTGTTAAAGGCATGGTCTGTGCTCTTGAATTGGACTAAGCAGCAGATGCTGAAGAGAAAATGACAAAGAATTGACAGTGTCATTACATTTTGTGTTTCATCTCCAGTGTTCTCATCAGCTGAGATCAACCAGCACCACCCCCACACAAAAACATTACACTAAAACTAGGGAGATGTTAATTTCTCACATAAAGTAAAGAAATGTCTCACTGAGGCATGAAATGTAGCTAAATCTTTCTAGTCTAGAATGCAAGAATGACTCACTGGCTTAGCAACATACCAGGATTCTCTCTCTCTCTCTCTCTCTCTCTCTCTCTCTCTCTCACACACATATTTTGAGTATGAATAAGGCTGATTGCAATATAGCTCCTGAAACATGATAGAACTCAACCAAGAGGCAGAAGCCTGAAAATGTATAACAATGATGGGAGTCAGGGTGTGTGTGTGTGTGTGTGTGTGTGTGTGTGTGTGTGTGTGTATACACAAGCAATTCACATAAATGGACTGTACCCACTAGGATTTGACATTTGAATGTTAATGTAGGCTACTAATTATCAACAATTTCAATATTGAGCGTTGCTGTCTGGTATTAGTGTAACTACTATATGTCCATGTTTACATTTCTACGGTTAATATGTTAGTATGTTAACAGTCTTACCTGTTAAAAGCACTGCAGGTAGGACAATACAATAGGAGAAACCTATGACCAGCTGAAGTTCCATATCTAGTTGGCACCGCGCGTTCAACACAAAACCGTCACGCAAGCCCTCGAAAGGCAAACAAAAAACTCGGTAGAGACTGATGGCCAATCTTCGATTAATCCGTACAGTAATATGTAGTGCCCTACATGTTTAAAAAGAAAAAGAAAAACAAACAATCGTTCGTTCAACTATTTGAAAAGTAGTCCAGCTGAACGACTGGACGTGGACTCCGCGGTGCGGTCATCGTAACTGTGTCAAAAAGTTGTGCGCGTGGTCAATTCAGTCCTTTCTTTGGTATTACTTTACCATGCTTTGTAATAAAAATCAAGCTCAATTGATTTGGTTTAGTTTTTTAAAGCAATGGAATCCGTCGGGTCCGCCCCAGCGAAAGTCTGTGCTTGTATCTTACTCCCAAAGGCGTTCCTTGGGGTGGATATTCCATGCAGTGTTCTGTCAGTGGAAACTATGATTCAACAAGTCTTTCTCTGTGCGGCTACAATAGTGGAACCTTCTGTGACGGGGAGACTTCCAGGCCTTCACTGGCATGTCACTTCCCTGCTTGTACAGAAAGCCTATTTTAATAGCCGAATACTTCTGTGGAAAAGGGATTTTCTTCACATATCGACTAAAATGAGCACAGTAGGCTGCAACAAGCGTAAAACAGTGTTTAAAGTAGTCGATCTTAAACGGTGTCAAAAGTTCACTACATTTTATAGGCGTACTTTATTCGCCGGTTGTTTTGTAGCCTATAACAGCTGACGGGACCACCTTATGTGGACGTCATGCACTCCTGGTTCTAGCAGAGATGAAAGACGTGGAACCATGTATTTGTGGTAGGCTAAATAGGCCTATTCAAAAATCATGTGTATGTTTTATTCTATTTAGGCTAGTTATTTTTGTACGGGTGTAACTTACTAAAATGTACTATTTACTAAATGTAGACTAATATATAGGCCCTACTAAGTATAACATTTATTTCCGTATTTCCTCGCCTGGAATAGGATGTCAGCAATGTTTTGACACATAGGCTAATTGGTAGAAACAGAAATCACATGGTAAACAATGTTCCCAACAACTTTCACTTTGGATTGGCTTAGATGAAAACTTTAGGATAGACAGACAAAGATGGCAGCTCGGATATTTCAATGGGGGTTTCCCATGGGGGTTTGCTCAGGGTAGTTGCTATATTGTTAGATCCAAGGATTCGAACCCGATTTGATAGTCTACGTGGTCCATTGATGTGTAATAAGAAGGATTGGTCCAGGACGGTGCTAATGGTTCATTAGTTATAAACAGAAGGGCGTGAGTGAAACACGAGGCTGCGGCTACTTACTTGCCAGCTCCTTATTCGAATTTTTCAGTCCGCCGCACACCACAATGGCCGCAATAACGTTATTTGGCCTGTAGATGGCGCTATTTACTGACTAATCTCTGTCCTGTACTGTAGATGGCTCTATTTAGTGACTAATCTCTGTCCCGTACTGTAGAGGCCTCTATGGAGAGATTTCTAAAATGACTAATGACTAATTAAATATATTTCAAAAATGAAAAGCTACTATATCAAACGACCAGAAACACAACATGACAAGATGGACTGTAATTGAGAACGGCAAAAAGTGATTGCACTTTCTGCATAATTGTCATGACTTTACTGTAGGATTTTTATTATGACTTTAATTTTGAATATGACATTTTTATTATTAACCTCTGAACATGGTATGCAGACTGTGGTGTCAGTGTCACTGCAATTTGTCCATAATGGCCCACCCCCCTTATTTTTAAGACGTCTAAAAAATCGGACACTTGTGTATAACAAACAATGTAACAGACTACTAGAATATATAGTTACAAGAGATTTTACTGTAGCAATTGTTTCTTATTAGCCTCTGAACATTACATCCATGTTCAGAGGCTAATAAAAACCAATTGCTACAGTAAAATCTCTTGAAATTCTGGATTCTGATACTTAGTCACGTTGTCATACACAAGTGTCCGATTTGTTTGTTTAAATTATTTGTTAGTTTTTGTATTTTTTTTGTATTCATACTCTGTATGAATACAGAGTATTCATAACAGATTAGTAGAGGTAGAAGTAGAAGTACTGCAAATTAGTAGAGGTAGAAGTACTGTAGAAGCCTCTATTGAGAGATTTCAAATGCAACTTTCTTGACTTGCAAAATTATCTTTTAAATCGACAAACATCATATGTGTAATTCACGGCACAATTCAAACGGGATAAAAAAAATATTTGTCTTTCGCCGTTGACTACCGTACATATTTTTTTCGAAATAAGGTCCCATGGTGGTCCACCGGAAAGGGAGGGACTTAGGCTCTCTTTAATCTAACACGATAGAGTATACCATCAACGATCGCTATTGACTGAAGTAATTCCCATCTCCGTTATTATACGGGATGGTAACCGAATCGGGTGAACCATGAATGTATAAAGAACCATTGAACTGGCTGGCATTACTTCGCAATGGCAGAGAGACAGCAAGACAATAAAATTCACATTCCAGCTTTGGCTGTAACAATTTACACTGACTTAAACAGCCAGAAAGCGAATATACATGCGTTATACGTTTGACAAATGGGTTTACAAAGATGTTTATCTATGCAGTAGGCCTAGCCTATTACCATTACCTAACCACTAGCCTATGTTCAGAGTTTAGTCAGTATGAGCATCTCATTCATAAAGTATGGCTGATTACATGCAGCACATTACATTCATGCCGTATTACCATTACTTAGTAGTTGCTAAACCACTATTTTCAGAGTTCACGAAGATTACCACTAAAATGTTTTACGATTTCAGACAAAAACTTTTTCTTTTTCTTTTTGCCGTTCACTGATAGTCAACCATGTCTGCATCCGAAACTGCGTACTAGCACACTAAATAGTATAGTACGTCCGAAATAATATTTATACATAGTCTGCATAGTATACTGAAAGTCCCGGGAAGGTGTTTCTATTGTAATAGAAACCGCATACTCTTTTCAGTAATTATTGATGTCGCCATGGTCATTATCTCATATCCTTTGTTATAGGTAATCTAAACCGACAGATGAGTTGATTCATATGTAAATATATAGGTTGATAAAGATAGGCCTACTGATTTGATTAGGTATGGAAATTATTATTCACACACACACACACACACACACACACACACACACACACACACACACACACACACACACACACACACACACACACACACAGCAAT
>OOFB01036735.1:3190-21431 GCA_900323305.1 Trachyrincus murrayi
CATATATTGTGACTGACTGCAATGCCAAACGGATTGTGATTGTTCATTTGATTGTGCTATATCAAATTTAAAGTCCTGACTTTAAATGAATTACATTTGGGCAAATTGTAAAAGTACCACCCACCAAGAATAGGCTTACCTATTGCCTTGTGACAGCCTACAAATACTGAATAACAACTGCTGGCACTAGAACACAATAGTCCACATAATGGATGTCATATGTCGTAAAATAGAACAACAATATGGGTCTCTTCTTGATTACAATTATTAAGTCATATGGTATACACACATCTTTTAGAAAGAGTTCCCGGGGGCTAAAACTATTCATTTACTAAATAAATGTAGGTGATTCACCTTTTCATTTAAGAACTATATGCTCCATTTTGAAGTAAACAATGGTACATGATTATTTTCACAGCCTGAGGTAGATAGTGTGTGCCCGTTCCGACCAGCAAGAGTAAGGTGTTGGCATCTTGAGTATATGGAGTGCAAGGCTTGAGTCGCCCTGTGCAGTCCAACTACAACTACCACAAAATAAATATGTAGAACCTGCAGAAACAGCATCCAGGCATTTATCACAACCAGATCACTTTGAAGATTACAGTCCTGACCCAGGACAACACACAACCAGACAGAGCAGGTATTGAAAAAACACATAGAACTGGACAAGCTATTCGATTACATGCACCCCGCCCCTACCACAACGAGGCCTAATGTTGCCCTACAGTACAAACCCCTGAATATTACAGTACAAACCCCCTGAATATTAATAGATGTAGTAGTCTTATATACAAGCAAACATCACAAGACAACACCATATCATAATGCTGCTTCAGTTTCAGAGGAATCAGTATTCCAACAATCTGCATTTAAAATTCTGCAGAATGCCTGGGCTTTGAGTATATGTCCAACGCAGAGTATATGAGGAGGATCATACTGATTTTATAGCTTATCATCGACCATGGATCCATTCCAATACAACTCGCCTTGTTTTGGCCAGTGGCCCATACTTGTCTGCTTCACAAGCTTTGTAATCTCTCAGCATGCCAAAGGAACAGACGGGCCAAACAAAAGCAATGCATGCATTCATTTAATAGCT
Organism: Trachyrincus murrayi; assembly: GCA_900323305.1. Taxonomy (NCBI): domain Eukaryota; kingdom Metazoa; phylum Chordata; class Actinopteri; order Gadiformes; family Macrouridae; genus Trachyrincus; species Trachyrincus murrayi. Next base: position 4,290 of record OOFB01036735.1, read on the forward strand.
TGAGTAGGCTATACAGTAAACAGTGTATAAAACACATGTTTTTTTATTACTAGCCTGGGGTTATGACAAAACTGTTGCTAGGACACAAGGTCAGCCTGCCATGGCTCTTAACCTAATAAGTGTTAAAAGTGAACTAAATTAACATGCACACTACTGATTGAAGTAGTTGACTTTCTCAATATTTTCTTGACAAATATGCCACGCTTTAACAAGATCAAGACAACTTTCAAGTACAATGAATGCGAGGGAACACGTGTGTTTAGTATTAGTGGGTGAGGCTAGGTGTACGTACACATATAGTCTTAGAATATAGGTACATAATTAAAATGTTTAAATACAATACAGGTGTTGTGATCTTTGCAAGACGACGGAGATCATTTTTAGATCTCTGCTAGCTACTGGTCAATTACCTAGTCCACCTTCCAGCCACTAGCCCTGTTAACATGACATTATGTCCCAAAAATGTATTATGTGGTACATGATAAACTCGTCTTTCTGACGTCTGTAATGTGAATCACTGCTTATCTGCAATGATTTAAAAAAAAAGAACAGGCCTCAGCAAGGTCCGCCACCCTGTCCCCACCCTGTTGGCTAAGAATGTCGTTTTTCAAACCTTACAGGTTAAGGACGAAAGATTTTAATCTGCACAATAATCTGAAAACAAATCATTTAAAATATGTATATGTGCAGCGGTGTGTACGATCCACACGCTATGCGGGTGGCGTCATGCCCGGCTCCGTTAAACACAAGGGCAAGGTTGCAGCAATGTCTCAGCAACGCCCTTTCTAGCAAGGCTATAGCATTAGCTTAGCATGAAACGGACACGTTAACTGGAACTGTCAGTATCACACACAGTACCCGCGATACGACTCACATGCAGCTCTAATAAAGTGGCATTTGTCGCCTTCAAGTAACAACTAAAGCAAGGTGGAAAACGGTCACGGTTGTGTCCAAATACAACTGAGAAACTATGTAGGATCGCATTAAAGTTAGAATTTTGTCTCTGGATAAAAAAAACTGGTATAATTCCCCTAGTTTGCAGCATTGAAACTTAATGACTTACCGTTACTGATCACATCGACAGAAGTTGCCGTTTCTGAGTATATTTACAAACCGACGATCGACTTCGTTGTACGCGTTCACATGTAATATGCATGTACCGGGCTACAGTGACTGTATCAGCAGGCTAACGTTACCTAGCTAACTTCCCATGTTAGCTCATCCGCCACAGAACTTCCACAAATAGACGTAGCCAAATATTCACGAACGTTAAGACAACAAGTGTCGTGTCGTGGCGTACACGGTTATGTCTTCAACCAACAACAGCGAATTGGTGATTAGAATAAATGCACATTCGTAGCAGAACAACGCTATACTCTTGTTAGCCGGATCACCGACGGTGTGATCGATAGCGCTTATTAGACGCTCGTGTTATTACTACACCGCTAGTTAGCTTAGCCGTCGGCCTCTCCGCCATTTTGAGATCGCGACGGCGGAGCGCTACAACTGCGGGCGAAACGTCGTCAAAAATAACAAACTTGTTTTCAAGTGCCCCCAAGGAAACACACCACACCGGCGGAAGACTTGCATATACTCACTGTCCGACGAGTATTGTGTCTCATAGTCCTCTTCGCGAGCGAAACGCACGACGGGGAAACTCTGTGTTTGATCTGAGAAATGTGAGTTTTCACATCACCAGCCGGCACTGACGGTCAGATTTTCTCCTCTTTGGTACCACCGCATTCGCCCCCCTTCGGCCGCGGCGGGTACCGGATATGCGCAAGTTTGGAGCGAGATAATGAGCGGTGGCGAGCCACGCACACGCCTGGCTGCTCCAATGACTTCGACTTTGTTGTGACGGATGGCGCATCTATTTAAATAATAGCCGGCAGTGATGTTTTAAACCCCGAGACGCAATGACAAGTTTAACTGAATAGCCTGTAACCCGTGGAGGTATCACACCAATGTGAATAAAAGTAGGCAAATAACCACTCACTCATTTGATTGGAATTAAAGCACAGGATTGGGAGGCTATTTTCCAGTTTGAAGTGATGTCCTCACTGCCCAAATGATGTCCACCAATGGGTTGCTGTTCAGTAATATTGCTGCACCTGCAATAGCATTGGTGGATGTAGGAAGGTCACGCTTAGTTATTGCTGCTTATGAATTTGTTGCTATAGTGTTGATGCCTTTGTGTAAGTCTCTGGTACACGCAACACTGACATTCACAATGTTGAGTTTCCAGCATGGACTCATCTTGCTTTATACCTTGAGCCCAATAAGATATTTTTGTCAGGGGCCTCAGAAGGCCCTTAGAGAGAGAGACACACACACACACACACACACACACACACACACACACACACACACACACACACACACACACACACACACACACACACACACACACACACACACACACACACACACACACACACACACCAGTAGCGTTAATGCTACTTCAATTTCATTTGTACTGGGAGAATTCGACTAAAGTTAACACAGACCAAAACAATATGTAAAAGGTGCACACTATTCCTTTAATACAGATTATCAACATCATGAGCATGCAGAAATTAATACAATTAATAAAATACAATCAGAAATGATTTGGAACCAGTGAAACAAACTGGAGCTGTGCCTTGGTGTCTCTCGTGCTCTCATATAAAAACGATTTAATCAGATTTAGCATAACAATACAGTGCCTTCATTTAAGGGCTTACACATATCTTTGAAATATATTTGTTATCCACAGTTTGTCATGATTGTTTGCAAGTTGCTCCTGTCCTTCCCACCATCAGAGTTGAGACATTTCCCCCATACCAATGTGAGGTAAAGTCTCAATAACACTGGACATTTGTCAATATAAACACCAGAAATACATATGTTTGTTCTTGCTATTATTCAGCACGAGTGATCATCCGAAAGGAATAATGAGTAACAATAGATTTAATTAGACTGAGTATGTTAAAGCACAAAGCCCACGGTAGACTGATATCTTTTATAGGTCACATCTTGGTGCTATTGATCCAGTTTGTGCACATGATCTGTTTGCACTCCTTTCAATTCAGTCTTCAGATCTGCAACTTGTTTCTCACTAGAAATTACAATAAAAAAGAGAGAGAGAGAGAGAGATCAGCCAAAACCAACACAAATAAGTGTAGAACTACTGTATGTTGTGGATCTATTTTGGTATAATGTTCACCTCATTTTCACATTGCATAGCTATAACCATTGGCGTAAATAACAGCATGGCACAACAGTTAGAAATAGTTCAATAATAATCATATCACCTCAGTGGTATGAGCAGAATGCCACACGTAATGTTTAGCTGCTGAAGGATCATGGGGAGGTTGGGTGTAGAAAACTGGAGAGAGAGAGAGAGAGAGAGAGAGAGAGAGAGACATTCAACAATACCGTCAATACATGTAATTTATGTTATGTTATAGTTGAATGAACGTGTGCGAAAATACAATATGCCTCAACCTACTTCATATACAAATATGTTTGCATACAAATACATGCATTTCTTTGATCTAAAACCGATAGCCTACCTTTGGCGGTGGAGTGCAGGCACTGGGTGTGTTGCTGTAGATATGGTTCAGAGCTCTCTGTAGGACCACAGCCTGCTTGGTCAGAGTCTGGAGGTACTCCGAGCTTTCCTTTGTGCTGTCATGGCCCTCACCTGCCTTGTTTTTTTTTTTATTAAAGAGCCGGCAAAGAATTTGTGGAATGCTAAGACAACTATGTAATAATGTCAAGTGTGATAAAGAAGCACATATACCTGGCTCTTATACACCCAGTACGCTTCCTTCTCGTGCTGCAATGCCAAACGGAACTCGCCTTTACTCTCGTACACCGTGGCGAGCAGGTGATGACTGGAAACAAAAAGAAGACATTTGTTGGATATTTCGTTTAGTTGGTTTTGTTGTTGTTGGCTTTATACAAATGAAATACTACTTTACTGAAATCAAGGTCGTATGAAATGCAACTTCTGCTAATGAGGCTCACCTGTGTGCATATTTGAGGGATGTGGCGCCATTGTATTTTAGCGTTATCTTTAAGGCATTCTGTAGGAACTTCAGGGACACGTCATAATTCATCAGGCCATGAAGAACCAAACCCAACATACTCTAAAGACAAAGGTGGAATGGTAGCATTAATATTAAGGTCATTTATCAATAGACAGGGGTAGATATCATATATCATTGAGCATAATCATCTCTTTCCCCTAAGAACCGTGGCTGTGTGTTGCTGCTGCTGCATCTAGGCCAGATGTATACACACAGGTATCTTGTTGGCCTCGGGGCTTCAGGACAGATTTTGGGCTGATATTTGATTTTTCACCCATTCTCCATTCTCACAGTTTCCTGTATGCGGACACACAAAACCAGGTCAGGCCTTCTAGATTCGAGGCCAAGCGTACCGTTACTGCTCAACCATATATTAATTCATGTAGCAATGGCTGAAATCAGCGTTCACATTTTTGCTCAAGAGGATGACCCCTAAGGGTCCATTGTGGCCCCTCGTTTACTACAAAAAATATTTCACCAAATAATTTACTGAAGAGAATCAACGCTAATAAGATCAGCAAAGGTTTCAGCTCTGCCTCTCCTACCGTCTCAGCCTTGCCGCAGACATGGGAAGGCGGGCAGGACCAAACGTTAAGCAAGAGAATATTGGGCAAGAAGCCCAAAAATATAAGAAGGCGACGCCACCTTCTAAATCAAAATGTTATAAAACATGCATTTTGCATGCATGCACTTCCGCCAAATTGGGACCATGACCCCGTAGAAGAGCCATGGCGAAGCTCTGAAGGATCACTCTACACTGAGAGACTTGTGTTACACCCGGAGAGCAATTCTTTGTTTTTATCTCTATGGACTTGTAATGATATAATTAGAGAGTAACTGCTCCTTAGATTATATAGCAATGGCTATCTTTGTAAAAGTTTAATTTTGTTACTATTTACTTCTACATCTAATATGTGAAAAAAATGTGCACTGCAATTACTGTAGCAGTGCAAAAAAACTTCTACTTAAAGTAACCTCTCTTACTACTTTTTTTCTAAAGCTTTCTTCCATGATTTTTCACTGTCTGTGTTTTTAAACCTGTGATCTTCAGTTTCCCTTTTTTAGTTTATATTGCTGTACTTGTTTTGAACAAAGATGTCTTCAGTGACTAACCCTGCCTCTCTGTGTTGACGTTAAGTGACCGGGTTTGTGTGTGACAGGCCTGGCTTGAACGTGACACCTCTTGTTGCTGGTTCATCTGGACTCTGTGAGTTGTATTCCTTGACAAATGAGTAGTAAGGTCACGGTAATGCTTAGCTGGGTAGCTGCCAGTATCTGGAAAGTACTTTAACCATGGGGCCTTGAAGAGACTTCTCGGGGGATGTGGTCAGCAGTCAGATGAATACCTTCCAATCCAAATGATGACAAAATGACAAAATGACAAAAAGTCTACCTTAGAGAGTAAGGACTGAGTCTGGATTTCCGGAGGGAGACCAAGGGGAGGGAGTAAATGACAGAAGAACGTGAAGCCAGGGTCCTATACTCACATCCAGTTGCACAACTTGCGGATGATCCTCTCCACCCACCAGGAGGGTGAGGTAACGTGCACGGTACAGCAGGCGCAACACAGCGGCTAGCCGCCCACCAGCAAAACAATACAAGGCCAAGTAAATCTGTAACAGTGGGACACGGTGAACTGTGGATTACCGTGGGGGCCATCAATCATGGATATTAATATGACGAAAAGATGGTTTGTTATAAGGCAGATTCACAGGACTTTGAAGGTATATCACTCACATAGTCCTGTATGGTCTGTGGGTGATCTACACCCTGGACCCTCTCACTACACAGCACAGCTTTCTCTTGGTGGCTGAGTGCCTGTGAAGCAAAAGTGGTGGGAAAATCCAGGATCAGAAAATGAAAGTCCTGTCATGTTTCTGCTTCAACCGTGCTCTGAGAAAACTGGGCTGCGTTCCAATCGCCTGCCAAGATAGACTGCATGTGACTTATGGCTCACTTGCTGTTGGGAGGTGACTCTTACTTTGTAAACCCGGAGATGACTCAGAGGCTATAAATTACACACTAAATAAGTTGTTTTCCTATTAGATGTGTATCTATGGTAAATAAGTAGTATGTCTACATCAGCATATTCTCCCATGATGTAGCTGATCCGGGCAAGAAGACGCAGGCACGTGGACACATCCTCGTGTTGGATCCCACACACACTGCTGAACAGGGTCAACGCCTGCCTGATCAGCTCATAGCCGTCTCGGAGAAGACCTGAAAGATAGACGTATAAATATGGAGAATAATACAACATAATAGCTGGGATGGGAAGTCTTTAGAGTACTTGTATTTTTATTTCACTATATATATTCATACATTCATAGTTTATATATGCAGTTACATACATATACGTACATAGTTCTGTTTATCACATCACCTATTCCCTTATATATATGTAGAACTCTACATGTGTATATATGTCGTGTATGTGTATATACACGACAAGTCCCGCCCGCGGACTACAGATCTAAATTAGCTTGTAGCTAACTCTGGTGCAATATATGTATTGTGCACTGTCCCTGTGAAATAAACGCATGAATAAAATAACGTCCTGATATACTTGTACATTTGTATACATAGTATCTCCTCATGGTCATGTTCTTAAAGTAATATTCATATTGTGTATGTATATTTGTATGTTGTCCTCCTACCCTGCTGCACGGCGGTCTGGGCCTGCTGGATGAGGCGTGTGGCGTCCGTCGCCGTGGGGCTCAGATGTTTCACCACGGGGGACATGTTGACCACGTCCTCTTCACTGAACACTGGTCTGTGACGAGAGTCAAAGACATAGTCCCTCAGCTGCACCTGTGTATGGATAGGGAACCAAGACAAACAATGGAATGGACATACGGAATATAAATGAGCGATAGGAGGAGAGGACAATGAAAGTGCCCACAGTATTTTTGGAGCCGGCGATTTTGATTGGCTGATTAGCACCTTCTGGAACTAGAGCTAGAACTAATGTGTGTAATCAACTGCTTCAGGGCAGGGGTGCAACAACATGGCAACACCTGTACAGCTTAAACCTGTAATTTCCATCCATTATACTGTAACATAGACAACACAATCATGATCCGTTCATTGTGAACAGAATAACTGATGTCCAACCTGGATGCCTGTTTTCATGGCAATCTCTCTGAGCAGGGAGATCTTCTGGAGACCGAAGCTCTCGACGACGTCATCGATGCTTTCACTAAACATAGAGAGAGGAATAGGGTGTCTGAGCCAATTACAGAACATCTACATTCAAAAATATACATGCACACCCTCACACGCGCACACACACACACACACAAACATGCACGCCCTCACACACACACACACACACACACACACACACACACACACACACACACACACACACACACACACACACACACACAAACATGCACGCCCTCACACACACACACACACAAACATGCACGCCCTCACACACACACACATACACACACACACCAGTGTAGTGTAAAGTGGTAATAGTCCTCAGCCTCAGTCTTGATCTTTCGCCAGAGGTCACCCGGGGTCATCCGCGCCCATGTGGTCTCCGCCAGCGCGGCGGCGCGGCTCCCCTGGGAACGCCGGCGCCGGCTGCGGCGTCGGCTGAGCAGCTCATCGGCGGAGTCAGGGAACGAGGAGGCGGAGCTTAGCAGGCAGTTCAGGAAGTGACTGACGGCCGCTGACAAGGCCGCCGCCTCTACATCCTGTATGTGAGTTGACAACATGTCACTATAGGAGGATCATGGGACAGACTCCGGCCCCTCGCTTGTCACATGCTAACTTGGTTGGGGAGATGGAAGCTTTTACAGAAAACATGTTACAATAAAACATTGTAATCATTGTAACAAATGGAATAAAAATGTGCATTTTAGCATTGCTAAAATGGGGAATAGTACAGAATGTGTATGAAAACTAAATATTTTGCCAAGATTGCAATGGATGTTGTTTAATTATGTTCTTGTGAAGATTATACCATTAGTAGACAGCCTAGGGTTTAATTGTCCTTCAACATATTCTGTATTTTATGTATTCTTATTCGCAGATTTGTTGATTGCAAACATGTTAACATTGTAAAACAACAGACCTGTAGATAAATCCTGAAGATGTGTTTGGCACTTCTGATGATCACCTCACTGAGAGAGATTCTCTACAAGGGAAGAGTAGCGTGGTCATGACGAAAGAGGTATCAGGTACTACCTACTTGCAAATATTTGTATTAATTATGAATACATGTTCATAATTCATACATGTTCATATTCATTCATATTCATTGCATTTGGCTGCAAGTCGACCTGCATAACATGAAAATGGCCCCTGACATACTGCTCCTGGGGGTGAATACCTGGATGTGGCTCAGCCTCTCTCGCTCCGGGGCCGTCTCCAGGGCCTGCAGCAGGGGGCCGAGGTAGCGCATGTTGACCCCCCGCTGGTGGAGTGCCAACCTCAGAGAGCCCCCGTCCAGAGGCACCGCTGTGTGGTCTAGAAAGTCCCTCACCTCAAATTAATTCACACACACACACACACACACACACGCATGAACACACACATACACACACGCATGAACACACACACGCGCATGAACACACACACACACATGAACACACACACACACACACACGCATGAACACACACATGAACACACACACACACACACAAGCAGATATGCCAACGTCTTCATCATTTGGTACTAAGATTCCCTCTGGCTGTTTTTGAATGTTATTTCAAAGAATACAAACCACTGCTGGAATCTGATTGGACAGGAGAAAGGCTGCAGCATCCCATAATAACTGCTGCTGCTTCATAACTTCATGAACACTCTCTGCGGGGATACAGACACCTACAACATACGGGACTCCATGTCAATCAATCAATCAATCAATCAATCATCCATTAAATCAATCAAGAAATGAAGAAATCAACCATTTGACAAATTACTCAATTACACAAATAATTATATAACAAGCAATCAATTCATCCATCATTACTTCAATCGATTGATCAATTAACCATTAATTAAATGTGTGTGTGTGTGTGTGTGTGTGTGTTTGAAATGGAGGGTTAGAGTTAGGGTTGAGGTCAGTACCTGAAGAGCAAACATCAGGGTTGAAGCGGATGTCAAAGGAAGTGTCGCTCACTGAGCCGACCGCCTTACAGGCATCCAGGATCACCTGCCTTCGCTGGGGCTCTACTAACAACACAACCATGTGACTCATACACTAGCATAACCACAGCTACCCACATGCAAGTCTTCTTAGTCATTAATTACATGGTAAGCATTTATACAGCGCTTCTCAGACATGTGGCCACTCTCAGTGCCTCACATTCACCCATTCATTCACCGACCGCGGAGTAAACCATGGGAGGCGACAGCCAGCAGTTAGGGTTAGGTGTCTTGCTCAGGGACACCTCGACACTTTGCTAGGAGGAGCCGGGGATTGAACCAACAACCTCCCGGTTGCCAGACAACCCACTCTACCGCCTGAGCCACTGCCGCCCCACAAGAACATCGATTTACAAGGAACATCGAGAAAATCTGATGTCGATCTTATTTGCCATAGCTTGTATGGGAAGTGACATCCCTGGCACCAATATGCACCAATACAGAAAAGGCAATCGCAATGACCAGCTGTGGTTTACCAGAAATGGTCCATCTGATTTTAGTATGTTTTCATATGTATCGTATGTATTACAAGTCTACTCCCACTAGAATTTCACTTAGGTTTGCTTCTCTCACCCATGTCTTCCATGGCAGTGCCACCATTTTGTGTTGCCAATGTTTTGATGAGATCTTCACTCTGAATGTCTGGAGACGGCCTGGCACCTGTTGGGTCTGATGAGGTCTCCAAGCTGGGGGGATCTGCAGAGAGTTTCTCCAGACCACTGGACACCATGTTCAGGTAGAGCGCATACCTTACACAAAATGTCAGAGATGAGCCAAACGCATTATATTTACAATAACATTTTTGAACGTCTGTGCCTCTTTTGGTATGACCTCTAGCACATTCTGAAAAACAAGTTTTGAGACCCTGTTAAAAAATGTCCTGTCCATGCTTTAAGTGTTTTCAGACCTAACCATGTGATATCTCACAGTGATTGTCAGCCAGTGTCCCAAATGAAAATGCTGCACCACACCGGCTGTCTGTCTACTGCACCACACCGGCTGTCTGTCTAACCTCACTCTGATCAACTGTTTTCTGTTAAAATCTTGTCTTGCCCCCAACAGCTAGCACACCACTATTTCTCATAGCCACACTTTCTACCCCTACTTCTTATTCTGCTTTCCTAGCTTTCTCAATGTCTATTTTTTGTCTATCTTCAAGTATTATCTGTTGAACATATGATCATGGTTTGAGGTTTCCTAAGATCTGCCAGTTTTCACTCTCACCGATGCTGGACAAAGGCCTCTATGAGCTCCGGTCTCAGGCTGGCCAGGCTGTGTCTGTGTCGCCGCGGGAAACCAAGCTTCTTGCATTCCTCTGGCACCCCCTCACCGCACTCTGACAACAGGAAGTTAAGATCGGGCGGGAAGGTCCGCAGAAGGTCCAGGATGTAGGGTCGCCCGTCGTTTCCCAAGATGCCCTTTGTCTCGACGCAGGAGCAAAGTTCCACAGCAGTGCGGTTGTTGTCCAGTACTTTGTGAGGCTGGATCCTAAGTGGTCTGCACGTCTTCCCCAGCAGGTCCACAAACCTGTGGTAAAAATATCACCTTCGCTGTGAATCTCATTCTGTTGGTCTTGTTCATTTTGTTCTCATGAAGTGCATTTATGGATAAAACGTCAAACATAAACACAAATAAAAACAGATTCCAATCAAATTGAAAGAAGAGAAACAATTCAAAGCAGAGAAAATGGATTTCATTACAATTTTGATTTCAACACCAATTTCACCGATTTTTTTATGTGTATTTCTGCATATCGTATGCTTATTAAGGTAAGTGTATTTGTTCGTGAGGTCAGCACGTTGCACTGGGTGCGTTACTTGGTATCCGAGACGACCGTGTGTCCGTGGTCGTTGGAGCCATACAGCAGGCCCTGGTCCTGGTTCTTCTCCAGTATACCAGGAGCGATGGCCTGGGCTATGACCCGGTGACCGTGGTAATCCACCAGCGCCGTTCCCAGCGTGTGCAGTCCTTCGATGTCGATGGAAGCATACGCCTGAACCAGAGACAACACGTCTTATAAAATCCTAATGTCGTAAACTGTGTAACAGTAGACTTGCATTGAAATAGCTTTCCGAACTAAATTGATCGAGGTGTTTAAATCATGTTGTTATATATTAGTACATGTAAGCGTTCCATGGCATTCCTTTAGTGTTTTTTTGTGAATTCAGTTAGTTCATGTAAGAATTTATAGGATGTGTTTTTTTCAGCCATTATGCTGACCATGTCTCTTAAGGCACCCTGAAACCATGCAGACTACTATCCAGACTACTATCCATAATAGCCTGCGTACTATTATGATGTAAATGCTCTTGGTGCTCTTGGTGCTTTTTATAATTTTTGTGCCTTTTTTGCATATATTACACACTTATGTTGTTTGGACTCGCATCCCTGCTCTTATGCAGGCATCCTAGCAGTGGGAATATTTTGCTATTGGCCTGCAATTTGGAATGCTGGAAGACCTCTTCTATTCGTATCTTTATTTACCTCAGCAATATATTGCTGTCTCTTTCAAACAAATGTACTTGTAAGTCGCTTTGGATAAAAGCGTCTGCTAAATGCCCTAAATGTAAATGTAAATGACTCAAATAAGTGTTTTACTTTCCCTTTCAGTGTTTGTGTCATGGTCAAAAGGGCACATTTCAATGACTCATTATCTATGATCCTACCTTGGGTGGATACCATGCACGAACACCCAATTCACCTTTGTACCAACAATACCAGACTGTACCTGCACGCCTCTCAGGTCACAGATGGCCGCAGCGTGGGCGGCAGCATCGCCCCCTAGTGGACGGTAGTGGTCTGCTATATCCAAACCCAAGCTGAAGAAGAGGTTGTTCCAGATAAACATCTGCTTACGGGGCTCCTCCCCGGGATTTATCGGCATGACGTTGCCGTCGACGACCGCAATGGCACCTTGTGTCGCAGCGTAGACAAAGTCACTGTTGGTCTAGAGGGACAGATAAATATATATACACACATATACATATATATATATATATGTATATGTAACAAATATGACCAATATTACCATGATTACCGTGTTTAACTCTAACTGAATTTAATAAGATGATGTTGATAAGGGTGTCACCATCAAAATGACTTTTGAGATGTTTGAGATGTTTTGGGTGTCACCTTGAATATGTTCCTCTCTCTGTGCAGGCGCTCCTGCAGGCTGCTCCGAGGAAGCTCTCTGCAGCCCTGCAGCTCCTCGTTCCAGTCACGGCTCTGAGGAACCAAACACACTGAGATGAGACCTCGCGATCCTTGCAGGAGACATCAGCTTGTCTGTTTAGCATTGGGCGGCCACAGTGGGAAACAAACCCCTAAACATGGCAGGGTCTAATGCAATGCACCAATTAAGCTCTGCAACACCAGATTCATTTTATTTTATTTGATCACTCTTTAGAAGAATACGCCGCACCCAGAACATGCACCCATAGTCAAATTAAAAGCACCGTTCCATTTTTTTTTCAATCCGCCCAGCGCTCGATTCGACCGAGTTAGCATTTGGCCGAGTTAGCCGAAATCAATGGAAGCAGATGAGATTGACTAGCTCCGTCATACACCAACAACCTTATTTCCCAAAAAGTCGGAGTATTCATATAATAGCTGCCGTTATCACCATCATTCCCCATTTGGCAACGAAAAGTGTTGTGTTGTGTTGTGTTTGTCCTGTGTGCTTAAAAAGTAGACTGATGAAGAGCATGAAGAAGCTGCATGGGACCTCCACCTGTCCAAGCGTGTGCTCGTCCTGGCCCACCCGGCTGGCAGGGGTCTCCTCCGCCCTCACGCAGTCCAGGGCGTGGTCGGCTTGTGGCGCTACCCAGGTGTACACCTGGTAAGGTGTAGCTATGCGCTCGTAAGGATGCTGCAACACCCTGGAGGACAATTTCAACAAGGGAACGTTTCGCTGTTAGAAGTGTTGGTGGCACCACCTTTCTGTACATTATTGTGAACAACAAAAACTTTGAAGTTGTGTATTTTCTAAGAAACAAAAGGTATATTGTTCCTTAGAAGACACTATTTTCCCTGTTTGTGATTATTTCATCAGAACGTGTATTTGGTTTCTAGTCAACAGCTTTATCAATAGCCTTCTGACTGAAGATTTGATTTGGTCCTGTTTTCCAGATACAGTGGACCATATATCTTAAAGATGGAGTGCAACAGTGTTACTACGTCCTGTGTTCCATGAGAGTGATGGAGGTGTGTGTGTGTGTGTGTGTGTGTGTGTGGGGGGGGGGGGTTATTGATTGGTCTGGATTTAATCTGCGATAGTGGAAGTGCTTGGAGGAGAGAGGTCATTTGTGGTTGGGCTGTTACACATGGCCTGGACTAGACTTGGTCATCATAATCACAATAGCTGTTTCTGTTTTAGCACAAATGATACGTCAAGGAAAAAAGTATCTTTCTGTCTTTGTTGATTGTATATAAAGAGAAGCCAATCACTCCATCTATGGGGAATCACATGGTATTTAAACTGCGTTCTGATTGGTTGAAATTGGTGGCAGCGTCATGCGGTGATGTCGCTGTAACAAAGGATCTGAAGTACAACCATAGACATATATACATATGCGATACGTCAACGTCGTCGCCATATTGAAGAGGTCAAGACTGACCTGTAAACACATACAAGTAAACGGGGGAGCTGCGGTTCTTCTGGATGAAAAGCACTGTAACGTTTACATTTCTCAACCGATTTCAATGAGTCATTTTTATATTCAAGGGTTTATGATCTAAGAGTACAAAAAAATACATTGTTATATATTATATTATATATTATATATAGATCTATATATATCTATATATTATATTATATATATTATATATTATCGTTATAGTGCTTTTTATACAGAATAAAACGCATCTCCCCTGTTTACTTGTATGTGTTTACAGGCCAGTCTTGACCTCTCCAATATGGCGGCGACGTTGACGTATGATCCAAAGGCCAATGCGGGGTCTATGGTATATACGTATGTCTATGTCTACATGTCTATGTGTATATGTCTATGTATATATGTCTATGTATATATGTATATAAGTCTATGTATATATGTCTATGTATATATGTATATATGTCTATGTACATATGTCTATGTGTATATGTCTATGTATATGCATCTATGTATATATGTCTATGTATATAAGTCTATGTATATATCTCTATGTATATATGTCTATGTATATATGTCTATGTATATATGTCTATGTATATATGTCTATGTATATATGTCTATGTATATACGTCTATGTATATATGTATATATATATATGTATGTATGTATATATGTATACATGTCTATGTATATATGTCTATGTATATACATCTATGAGTACAGCTTGAGGCTTTGAAAGTGGTGCTCACCTCTTCTTCTGCAGAGTGCTGAAGTTCCTCCTGAAGACGGGGCTGACCTGACTCAACAGCTCCACCAGGGAATGGCAGAGGATCTTGGGAAGTGCAGGCTTGGGATTAAAGGTGAAGACAGTCGACCTGCAATTGGATGAATGAATGAATGAATGATGGATGGATGGATGAAGAAAATATAACCAATAAGATATTAAACACTATATTATTGGTTCCCTATTTTCTTCATCCATCATCCATCATTCATTCAGCCATGTCTCACACACACACACACACACACACACACACACACATTTCTTTGTTTCTTCATTTAATATCTATTTACAGTTGTGTTTTGTATTTGTGTATTTTTCTGTTTTTATACTCACTGGGCCAGAAACACACCAGAATAAAAATCCCTTGTATGTGCAAACGTAAATGCATCTGATTTGGACTCATGGTTGGTGTGCGGTGTGAGACGTTACAAGAGCGACTGACTGGTTGAGGTAGAAGCCACGCGTGGAGGAGGTGATGTTAAGGTCTCTGCCCTCCACCGTCACCACGTTGAGGTACATCAGGTCCCCGTGCATCTTCCTGTTCCCTGGGGGCGGGTTCCAGCTGTTGACCGTCAACACACGCAGGCACTGCAGCGGCTTCACACACACCAGAACGCCAGAGACATCAACACAATGATGTCAGACAAACGACAGCGAGGCAACATCATGGTATAATGCACTATAATGTAATGCTATATATTACATATAACCCTTTTCACAGAGGCGCCATCGTAGGACAGACACGGGTGTCGCTCATAACACTAATTATGGGTCTGCTCCTTCTATGTACCAGGACACGGGTAGCAGACTTATCTCCACTAGTTAGTCTGCTACCCGTGTCCTGGTACATACGAGGAGCAGACATGACATGACATTGTATGTTTTGTTCTATAAATATCACATTCTAGAAATATCACCTATCAATACTCATATGATTCCTCTGTATATCTGGTAATCACTTTTTGGTTAATCAGTTCCCAGAGAGATATATACACAATAGTGACATAACGTATGATAGTAAACAAATGAACAATTACAATAAATGACCCCCCCCTGACCTTCCAGTCCTCTCTGATTGGCTGAAGTGGGATCAGGGGGCGTTCCTTGCACCCAGGCGTGATGTATTCTGGGAGGTTGCAGTCAATGGTCTCTCTGTCTGTGACTCGGCTCTTACTCCCGCTGACAGAATCTGCGGGGACGTAAACGATCACAGAAACCAGGATAATGTTTTTATATCCACAGAATCAAACATCTTGTGGAAGACAAATCAGAGCTCCCAGAGAGAAGCCACACAAATACAGGAAGATATGGCCCAGTTGGTTTCGAACCCGCAACCTTTCTTGGCTATTAGGCTTTGATGTGAGCCACTGGGCCCAAGGGCAGGGGATCCTGGGGGATCCGGGGGGATCCTGGGGGATTGTTTTTTTAATTGTTGTGTAAAAGCACAATTTTGAGATTGATCTAAGGATCAAAATCACAATTTTACACATTTGTAGTATGATGACTAGACCATTTAAGTCTTAGATGGGGGTGTTCCTTTTGGAATTAAAAGTGTACATGCTATATATAGAATGTATGTATTCTATATTATATTGTAAGTATTATTAGTTAGTATGTTACCCGCAGTCCCTTTGGTGTACAGGCTCAGGTAGGACAGCGAGCAGCCGCTGACTCCGTTGTGGGCGTCGGTCACATCGAGGCTCCGCAGGAGGTCTCGCACGTGCCTGAGATGCAGGCGAGCGTCACGCACCGTGTACGGATCTGCACCGGGGTTCACACAAACAAAGGATGATGATGATGGTGATGATGATGATGATGATGCAAGATCAAGAGAGGTCTGACAATCTTTCGAAATGAGTCGAATTAAAACAAAAAGGTACACTTTTTTCATTATTTTTTTACCCTCTACTACTTTGACGAGGGCTCCCTCCTGGATGCCCGGGACCAGGTGGAGTTCCGTGAGGGCGTCAAGGGCAGCGCCGCCTAGCTGTATGGAGAAGCAGGTGCGCTGGCACGTCATCTCGTGGTCCATCAGTACCTGATGCAGCTCAGCCACGAGCATCTGGCCCGACACCTGGGAACCAGAGAGAGAGGGGGGAGAGAGAGGGAGAGAGAGCGAGAGAGAGGGAGATGGAAATGGAGATGGAGAGGGAGGGAGGGAGAGAGAGAGAGAGAGAGAGAGAGGGAGATGGAAATGGAGAGGGAGAGGGAGGGAGGGAGAGGGAGAGAGAGAGAGAGAGGGATGGAGGGAGAGGGATAGGGAGAGGGAGAGGGAGAGGGAGAGAGGGAGAGAGAGAGAGAGAGGGAGAGATACAGAGAGGGAGAGACACAGAGAGGGAGAGACACAGAGAGAGAGAGACACAGAGAGGGAAAGACACAGAGAGGGAAAGACACAGAGAGGGAAAGACACAGAGAGGGAGAGAGACACAGAGAGGGAGAGACACAGAGAGGGAGAAAGACACAGAGAGAGAGAGAGACAGAGAGAGAAAGACAGAGAGAGCGGAAGAG
>OOFB01036735.1:28665-38982 GCA_900323305.1 Trachyrincus murrayi
CACGTCCACGGAATAACTTTTAACAGCTTAGCCAGCTTTTGAACTGCTCATGGGACATGCCTCTTTATTAGTGTGCTATGGCTTGAGTACACACACACACACACACACACACACACACACACACACACACACACACACACACACACACACACACACACACACACACACACACACACACACACACACACACACACACACACAATCTTTACTGAAACTATGCACCACTGAGCTGCAGGGTTGCACACCAGTCTATTGTTTCTGCCCATATTGTGAATGAAATAAGCACGTTTGCATTTAATGAAATAACCACAACATTCGGGGTCCTATGCTATTATGTGCAACATTCTACAACAATATATGAATATGTTGCGATCAGATTGGATCCAGTAAATATTGAGTATTTTCTTAAGGTAACAAAGGCACAGGCCACTGGCAAAGCATTACATTTCACATTGCCACTGTTTGCCCTTCAACTATGATACAGATATTGTGATATCTGTATCATAGTTCCTGTTACCCTGAAATCCATCACAATATGCACAACTGCATCGCAGCGTATTGGAATATCATCCAGGCTTGTTAGGTTATGGCATCATTATGAAGTGCCTTCAGAGTTGCTTGTGTGCCAACTTCTTTTAAGAATGTATTTAAAAACATGTTACATTCATCTCTCATTCACTTTCATGTCTTACCTGCTGCGGTCCTCTGGGGAAACCTAGCGTCCAATTCGCAGTTAAGTTCTGCAGGCAGGTAGAAAGACATATATGAGCAATAGGACTTGGTTAAATCTCTCTCGACATTAACAGCTATCGGCTACAGCCTAGATATTGGGGCATGCAGCCTACACGAGACTGACCGTGGCATCGCCTCTTGAGGCGGGTGATCTCCAACTGTAGACCGGTGAGCATGGCCAGGTGCTCCCGCTTCAGGAAGGCCATGCCCCGCTCCACGCTGGCGACCTGCTGCTCGAGCTGCTCCGTCTCCATGGCTCTGCAGCTGCTCACACAACTCCTGGATCCACTGAACCCGCTGCCTTCTGGTGATGGGGGGAAAAAAAAAGAAAAAAAAAGAAATGTGTTAGCATACTACAACCAGTAAATGCACCGTAACCCATTTTTCATTCAAATGCATCTATATATTGAGAAAGTCCACTGTTGCAACTAACATTGTCGTTGCTCCGCGTGGTTGCTCATTCGTATCCCAACGGGAAGTCTTCGCCTGTCAACAAGGAGCCAGTTGGTTGGTCTCGATTCGGGGCTAATCGTAATCGCCGACGAGCCCTACCGTGCTATTCACGGGTGTTTGGGTCCGAAATGTTTTTCATGGATGTGCGCTCTCAGTTTGCAATCTATGTCCTTCATCGGGCAGATGCGACAGTTGAGACAAAAGAACCGCAGTATCCACACACCGCAAATGGATTGAGTGGACGGACCGCTTATTGCGTTATTTCCACCCAATCGGTCGATTTGTTGTTGCAGGTGATCGTGTTGCTGCTTGGGTCCGTCTCCGTCTTTGCTGTGGGAAAAAAAAAAACACTGCAAGCTGCGAATATAAATAACCTATTCATAACCTTCCGGTCCCATATATCTCCTCTTAAAACATCCTTTCCGTTCACGCAAGGTTGGCGCAAACAATTGCTTCTCTCGCGGCACAAAATGAGTTAAGATCTTTAGGCTTCTGCTTTTTTTCAATTAAAACAACTTTTAAGGCACAGAGGAGCAGCTGATTTAAACGTGGAGCGGAAGGAAGCGGCCGGCAGCTACCAGGTACCTGGGGGTTTCAGCGTCATCAATCATTCCCGTGTCAGTGGGTGAAAAGATATCATTAAATGTAGCCTATTAAATGCTATATTGGCCTAAATAGGTCTTGAAAAGTAGCTTATTGCATTATTAATTTGACTAATATTGCATAGCCTAAAATAAAATATTATGCACAATATGAATATGACAACTTATTTGTCCAATTAAATTCAATTATAGAAGTGGGTCTATCAACTAAGGAAATTAATTAAGTGTCAGTTTCACAAGAGCATTTATTTTTTTCCTCAAATATGTACTCAGCACCATGGACAGGGTCACACGGAAGGCCAACTGAAGGCTATGGTGTAGGCCTATATAAACACATTACATCGACACAAGCTTCATTTACAGGTAGGCCTACTGTAGGTAAGACTGAAGAGCCATACTTTGAGTGATGATAGGTAACATGATCACCTATGTTAGAAATACCATGGCCGTCCGTCAGCTATTAGTGAGTGAAATGCGCTGTGCGAATATCTGTTTTGAGTTGACTGCGCCTGGCTCTGTATGAGCCAATCTAGATTTTAGACCTGCTCCCGGCTCATTTCTGACCAATCAGGGCATCTCTTCCCTGATTGGTTCGGGGAATCCATCTTTACCGTCAATCACATGTGCGCGCACACAACGTTGTCATAGCTCCCCCACAGGTGTGTGAGTGCAACACTTCTCAATGGCAAGAAACATAGGGACCAGCTTTAACTTCTACGTGACATTTTTTATTTTTCAAATCAAAGTTGCTGCCTGTTTCTCATGAACTGGTTGACGATGGTCTGTCTCTCTGCCGTGGCCTCGTGCTTCTTGGCGTTCATGGCGGCCAGCGCGACGGGCCGGCGGCTGAGAGAAGGTTTGTAGTAGGGGCAGACTTTGAGATGAGCCGATATGGGAGGGACGTCTGCGAAGCGCCAAGAGTCCACCGTGGAGAAAAGATGGCTGAACTCCCACACCTGGACTCAGAGACAGATCGGAGGACAGGAGAAGGAGAAGGAGGAGATATAGGGCGATGAGGTGACAGGGAAGTAGAAGAAGAATTCAGGGAATACGGAAGGAAGGAGGGGAAGCAGAGATTCAATTAAACATCGGCCAAATGTGGGCAAAAGAGATGCATGTCATAGTTTGAAAGCTAAAAACAACTTAAAGCTCAAATAAGCCTAGTTTATTTTAGTTAAATGATCAATAATCAATTAATAATATATATACGCTCCCACTCCCATAGGTTTGGATCTCAGAGGCATATCCAACAAAACTGAAGTACAACCACTGGTCAAAAAACAATGGCTGACCTTGCCCTAGACATGTACTGTATAGTATATATTAGTATACATCGCATTGCATACTGCATATTAGTGCAGTGTTTTTAATATCCGAGCAGAAACAGATCAGACAACTCACAGGTCTGGCCCTCCACTTGGCTCCTCCATGGGAGTAGGTCTTCTTCTGCCAGCGCAGGGTGACCATGCCCCTGTCCTGCAGCAGGGAGGAGCACACGTCCCTCAGCAGACGGGACACCAGGGCCAGCTGGGACAGAGACAGGCTGTCCAGGAAGCTGGCCATGTGGCAGAGCACCTCGTAGGGCAGCGCGCTCAGAGGAGACTCCCCTCTTCGTCTTCCTCCCTGGCTCTTCCCCTGGGCGGCGGGGGGAGCTGTGAGGCATCCGTCCCCTGGACACAGGTTGAAGCAACTCAGCTCCCGGCTGGAATGAATGAAAATAAAGTATCATAGCGTAGTAATATACCGCTATCATAGGTCCACGCACGCTGTGTGCTTTCATAGACGAGAACGTAGATAGTGTCCAACTTCATCTCCTGTATAATTTCTTTATGGTTAACTGAGAGGAATAGTCTATTGATTATACCTTTATTCCGATGCCAGAGAGTTCAGAGAACTGAGTGTTATTCTGCAATGTCTACATTCATTCAAGCATGCTCCTCTAGCTGCCGCCATTGCTAGTTCTTTAGAGAGAACCACTAGGTTCATTGTTGCTATGGCGGACATTTCATTGAACAAACATACTTATCTAATTTAGTAATTTTACTACAGCGTAGGTGAATTATTTCCAAACATCGTGTACATTTTCAAAAGAGGGCCATTCAAAGTTCAGTATCACCACCAGTATTGCCATTTGTCAGCGATCCGGTGAACATAAATAACAGACCCTTTTCACAGAGGCGTCATCGTAGGGCAAACACAGGTGTCGCTCATAACATTAATTATGGGTCTGCTCCTTCTATGTACCAGGACACGGGTAGTAGACTTATCTTCACTAGTTAGTCTACTACCCGTGCCTACGATGGCACCTCTGTGAAAAGGGTTATAACACATACACAACATGTCCTCTCAAAACTGCCAAAATATTGAATATCTATAGTACTTCCACTGACCTTGTGACCCATGACCTCTAGCTCTACATATTTATCTAATTTAGTAATTTTACTACAGCGTAGGTGAATTATTTCCAAACATCGTGTACATTTTCAAAAGAGGGCCATTCAAAGTTCAGAATTTGTGAGTCTTCATATTTTTTATGATTCTTTCTTTTTGGATTTCTTACTTGTAGGTGGCTGTAGCTTTCATGTTGCTGCAGTGACAAATCCCAGGTTGAACTAAATAGGATACTTCTACTTACTTGTAGGTGACAGTGGCTTTATGGGTGGAGGGCTGGAACCTTCTCTGGCTGTAGGTGCAGCCCAGGTAGGCTAGGGGACATCTCTGCTCAAACCAGCCACTCACACACGTCTGGATATCACTGTGGACGTTCCTGATGATGGATGACAGGGGAGTCTTATTAGAAACTAAACGGGGGGACAAAATCCACAAAATTGGAATGTGACATGTGAAACTCATCTCGAGTCAAATTAAGTCCAATTCAAATATAAGTCCACAGCTGACAGAGTCAGAATACAGAGAACAGTGGCTCATTCATGAACACCGACCGAAACCTACACCAGTCGTTCCAGTGGCGATCCTGGAAAACAGCGATACCGTTCACAAGAGCAAATGGAAAGGGTTCAATGAAAGCAATGGGAGAGTGAGAGACCTGAAGTGTTTCGGGAACTCTGAGCGATGGAAGCTGTGGCCGCAGGTGAAGGTGAAGGCGGAGCTGGCCTTGTTGTGTCTGCTGCTGACGCTACCTGCCTGCAGCTGGAGGCGGAGCTTGGCGGGACCGCCCGCTGTCACCTCCTCCAGGGTGGTGGTCCGCCTGAACGGAGCACTGCGGAACGAGTACGTCTGGGTTCCCACGTCCACGTAGTGGCCGTCCGTCCCCTTTGTCTCACTTATCTGGACACAGAAGGTCATAATGACGACACATTGACGACAACAACAAAGATGCCAACATAGTGCTGGTGCATCATGGGAATCGGCGCGAGCCAATCGTGAGCACGATTGACAATCTGTGTACCAGTCCCCGGGAACACCTTTCCTCTCTTATTACCTATGTGCTATTGAGCAAGGCAAGAAGCTTTCAACTGAGTATTTAACCGCTTAACTACCACCCCCCTTTTTGATAATTTCTGCCTAAATGACATAAACATATCAGCTTATAACTCACTACCTGTGATGGCCACATTCATGACAGTGATGTCATTGGAAATGTAACCTTGTTGTTAAGCAAACCGACATAATTGGCACTCGTTTGAAACAAATCAGTGTAACATCTCCATTTTGTGTGTAAGAGGTGTTTTGTTCTTGTGAAAGCCTATTTCACCCCTGAGGACAAATACAGAAAGCAAATTCAAATGAGCATTTCTTTAACATAGCACCTGGCCTCTAATGTACGATGCAGTGTTTTATTCCACCAGTATTGCCATTTGTCAGCGATCCGGTGAACATAAATAACAGACCCTTTTCACAGAGGCGTCATCGTAGGGCAAACACAGATGTCGCTCATAACACTAATTATGGGTCTGCTCCTTCTATGTACCAGGACACGGGTAGTAGACTTATCTTCACTAGTTAGTCTACTACCCGTGCCTACGATGGCACCTCTGTGAAAAGGGTTATAACACATACGCAACATGTCCTCTCAAAACTGCCAAAATATTGAATATCTATAGTACTTCCACTGACCTTGTGACCCATGACCTCTAGCTCTGCGTAGCCTAGCAGGGTGGTCTCTGCTTCGTCGCTGTGCCAGTCTTCTTCTTTCATGTCGAGGTCGGACGTGTCCACGGCACGCTCCTCGCTTTTAACACGCTGTGCCGCGTCGTACGCCATCAGAACACGCTGCTTGTGACGGTAGCTCACGGGGACCTTGGAGTAGACAGGAGGACACGATGGATAGATAACGCGCTACTATACCAAACCAGAATCAGCATCAACAGTGTCTACACAGTGGACCACTTGTTGTTGTTGTTGTTGTTGCTGTTGTTGTTGAGTTTGGGGCCATCTAAAGGCTAAAAACATGGAATATGCAATAAGAACTTTGCTTATGTTATAGTGTACTATACAAAGCTCAGTGTATTAGAAATATAATATATATATAATATAATATATATAATATAATATAGACCAACTATTCAGTCTACAAAATTGTGATTTAAAAAAACAAATTAGTTTTTTCACCCATAAAAGGCAAATAATAAATAACCATTATATTACATTTGGATTTTTTGTAACATGCCATGGCTGGTTCACTCTATAACCTATAGATGGCAGCAAACTCACAAAGGTAGTCTCGTATATGTGGAGCTGCTCTTTAAATTAGACCATTTCAAAGCCTTGCCTTATAGGTGGAGTGTAGGCTTTGAAGGGGTATAGGCTCCAGGCTTCCGTAGACAAAGTCCCTCTCGCGTGGCGTGCAGGCCTCAATCTGCCCAAATGTGAGCAGCATGCGTCCGTGGTGGACCAGGTACATGTTGTACTCCTGTGGGCTGAGCTCCTGGCCCAGACGCTCCAGGACCCCGTCCTGCCACGGAGCCAGGCCCATCCTGCTGGTGTCGTGCAAGGGGCCGCTTGGGACCTGCTGGGACCCGTCACCC
Organism: Trachyrincus murrayi; assembly: GCA_900323305.1. Taxonomy (NCBI): domain Eukaryota; kingdom Metazoa; phylum Chordata; class Actinopteri; order Gadiformes; family Macrouridae; genus Trachyrincus; species Trachyrincus murrayi. Next base: position 35,441 of record OOFB01036735.1, read on the forward strand.
TCCACCACCCCACCGCTGGTTTTGGCTTCCTGTTTAGAAGCGCCCTGGTTGCTCTGGGCGACGGCGCACCCGCCCTTCTCCATGCTGAACATCATGTCACACAAGTTGCGCTTCTCCTTGTTGACGCCCGTGCACGACCTTTGACCTGCGCCTGCATCTTCTGAAGTCTTTTCTCCGTCGCCACTTTCATCGCTCAGACCTGCATCGCTCTCCCCAGAGACTTAGGAAAACAAAGAGAGAAACAAGAGACAAACATGAGTAGGACATGCACATTGAACAGCGGGCATGTAAACACTGATATATATATTTATAACTAGGATACCGGTATATAACAACCACATTATTTTGCATTGATTATTCATACAATGACTAACTCTGCCCCTGACCGCCCCTGACCAATTTTAACTCTGATCTAACACACCCAACGCCCCTCGTTACACCAATCAGCCAACGACAACCTGTCACATGGTAGGTCAGGCGCAGAGTTTCCACATTCATCGTCTCACGAAGTCAACGTGGTGGCGACTCACCTCCGACGGCGGCGTGGTGTGTGGCGGCGACGGCGCCATTTACATTCTCCACCGTCACCGGCTCCACTTCGCGTCCCTTGTTTCCCCCCACCACCTCCACCTGTTCCTCCTCCTCCTCCGCCATCAGCTCTGGGTAGAGGGGCTTCATCTTCAGCCGGCCGTAGAGCACGCTCTGGTCGGCCAGGGCCATGGCCAGGTCCAGCGGCCGCCCCTGGCCCCTCCCCTCCTTCTGCCTCTCCTTCTCCTCCTTCAGCACCTCCTCCTGCAGGGCCCCGAGGTGGTGCGGGTGGGTGTTGTCTGTCGGCCAGCGGAGCCACTCCATGGAGCAGCACACCACGCTGGCGGGGCAGGAGCGCAGGTGGGCGGCCCGCGCCTGGCGGGTCATGGCGAGGGGGCAGCCGTACGCGGCGTTGAGGCAGGGCACCCTCTGGTTGGGGCAGAGCAGCGAGTGCTCCGCCTCCTTGCACAGGTGGAAGACGGCGCCGCAGAGCAGAGGGCACGGGGCCAGGGCGCAGCACACGGAGACCTCCGGCCGGGCCCTGCAGCGCCGGCTGTAGCAGGACTCACAGTGGACGTGCGGCCGCTGGGCCGCGGGGGGGCGGGGCCGCTGACTCTGGAGGTGGAGGATCATGTCAAGTGGATGCATAGAGAGAGATACATGGATACTCAGGGACAGCCTAGCTCGCTTCTTTTTTCTCTCTCTCTCTCTCTCTCTCTCTCTCTCTCTCACACACACACACACACTGACACACACATACACACACACACACACACACACACACACACACAGGTAGACTGGCAGACAGATGAGGACAATCATTGTTATGTTTCAGTAATGGAGTTACTGTAATGTTTTGGTTTACATGGTAATGGTAGACGGACAGACAGACAGACGGACAGACAGACAGATGGACAGATGGACAGCTGCATTTAGACAAAAGTTAGAGAAATTAATGTCACCAAGGACTCACCATATTACACGGATTTGATGATCAATCACCCAATGTATCGAAGTCTGAAAAACAACTTAAAGTCTTTAAATAAAGACATACATGCATGAATGAATGTAACACAAATAAGATAATAATACTAATACAAATCTGAAGAATATTGTAAAGAAGTCTTACCTTGTGTCAGATCGTACTCTTTCTGGCTTTAAAAGTTAAGGTCTATGAATGTCCACGAGAATGAGCAGGGAGGTTAAAATTAGCCAAGCAGTAGGTTCACAGACTGACCTCTCTCGCTTCCATGTAGCAGTGGACTCAAATTACAAAATCACAGAGACTTTATTAAATGGCGCTGCCCCCTGTCGATGAAATGTATATCCCTTTCAAATAACTGTATCTCCAATAAATAAAAACCATCAAATTTACGAAAGAAGTTACTGGGAAAAGGTAGCGCTTTGTTAATTCGCCGTTAACCAGTAGAGGGCAGTATAGATACCTGACACTGAATTAATGCACCGCTATCTCTACCTTTCTAAAATGATAGTGTCCTTGCTCCTTTCCCCAAACCGGGGTAATCCCTGCATCTAACATGTGAATTACGTGATTAAGTGATCGCTCACTCCTTAGCTACGCGGAGTATAAACCAAACCCGGATTTGTGCTATGTAGCATTTCATGGTCCTGCACGTCTATTTTTAACACACGGACACACACACAAACAAACACACTCACTGGATCTCTAGCACAGGCCTATGACATTGCAAAGAACACAGGCCCGCGTTGCCAGTTTGTATTGTCGTTTAGACATTTTATTTTCTTACTTTTCTTTTCTTACTTAGTAGTTTCATTTGAGTAATTTTATCAAAACAGGATCAGGAGTTATAGCATTTCATTTCAGATAACTTTCTGATGATCTAAAATATGGTATGTAGGCTAGTGTTTATTTTATGCGTCACGTTGTGTCATATTCAATGTTTGTTGTTTATTAGACTCCCAACCTTAATTTAAATTAAGGTTGGGAGTAAATTAAGGTTGGGAGCATGAAATGCATGAAAAAAAATCTATTTAACCATGTACATTTCTTTAAATCTTTGCATCTATTGTGGATCTGTAAGCCTACTGTTACATTTCTGTGTATAGTTTATTGTCATGACTTAATATCACCGTAGAAGCTTCTTTAGTAGGCTAAAGAAGCTTCTTTACATAACTACTTGATCTTGCATGTTTCAGTCTGTCTGGTCTGCTAGTCAGTCTGTCTCTCTGTCTGCCTGCCTGCCTGTCTGTATGTCTGCCACTAGTCTCTATGTCTGCATGTCTGTCTGTCTGTCTGCCACTAGTTGGTCTGTCCGCCTGCCTGCCAGTCTGTCTCTCTGTCTGCCTGCCTGCCTGTCTGCCTACCTACCTATCTGTCTGTCTGCCACTAGTCTCTAGCTGTCTGTCTGTCTGTCTGCCACTAGTTGGTCTGTCCGCCTGCCTGCCAGCCTGTCTGTCTGTCTGTCTGTGTGTGTCCATGACTTGACATGATCTGTACGGTATTGTGGTGGAAAAATACATAGATATCAGTGTTTTTCATTAGCCTTAACCTTTGTGTGACTTCATGTTCTAGCATAAAACCACAATGTTCTTTCTAAGCAAACATTTCAAGGCTGACTTGGAGAATATCTGCAAGGACAGCACTTTGCGTATCAAAGGTGAACCTGAAGGCTGTCTGATTAAGATGAGGAGTTACAGTCTCTCTTACGTCTGGCGGGTCTCACATTCTGCATAAATAACTGCTTGAGAGAAGGAGAAGTTGCTCTCTGCAACTTTGTTGCAGGTTGTTTGTTTCCATTTGCAAATGTAATACTAAAAGACTCTGAAAGACACTCTCTTGTTTGTTGAGATCTTCATTACGGAAATTTCCACCGCAGAGAGTTGATTTAAAACACAACCCCTCCCCTCCACCTCCAGAGTCAGCGGCCCCGCCCCCCCGCGGCCCAGCGGCCGCACGTCCACTGTGAGTCCTGCTACAGCCGGCGCTGCAGGGCCCGGCCGGAGGTCTCCGTGTGCTGCGCCCTGGCCCCGTG
>OOFB01036736.1:4951-15026 GCA_900323305.1 Trachyrincus murrayi
ACCGTAAAATGAGTGAGGATTTGCGGCCTCGATCTCCTCCTCCTCCTACACACACACGCACGCACACACACACACACACACACACACTCGCACACTGACAAACACAGACTTGCGTACACAGCGAGAAGGCTGGGTGCTGTGGGTTGGCATGCAGACATGCACGCAGGTAGACCAGCTGGCAGGTAGACAGGCTGAGAGAGCGAGAGAGAGAGAGAGAGAGAGAGAGAGGGCGGGCGGGCGTGCAGGGTGCTGTGTGGCGTGCTCAAGGTGCTGACTCCCAGGTTCCTTCAGTTCACCTCGCCTTGTAATTACCTGCGAATCATCATCACCGCCACCGAGACTGTCTCTGTGTAATCACCAGCCTCCACATCTCCCCCTCTCTATACCTTTCTATCTCTCTCTCTCTCTATCTCTCTCTCTATCTCTCTCTCTCTCTTTCTCTCTCTCTCTCTCTCTCTCTCTCTCTATCTCTCTCTCTCCCTATCTCTCTCTCTCTCTCTCTCTCTCTATACCTCTCTCTCTCTCTCTCTCTCTCTCTCTCCTCCCTATACCTCTCTCTCTCTCTCTCTCTCTCTCTCCCTATACCTCTCTCTATACCTCTCTATATTTCTTTCTATACCTTTCTCTCTCTCCCCCTTTCTCTCTCTCTTTCTATACCTCTCTCTCTATACCTCTCTCTCTCCCTTTCTCTACACCTCTTTCCAACCCTCTCTCTCCCTCTCCCCCTCTCCCTCTCCCCCTCTCTCTCTCCCTCTCCCTCTCTCCCTCTCCCTCTTGTTGACTTCTTCTCACCTACTGTTTCCCTCCGTCGCCCGGTCTCCGTCTAATGTCTCACGCTGTTTTGTTTGTGTGTCTGTGAGGGACGGTTCCCAGGTCCAGTTGAGTGGACAATAGGTTCTGTCAGTGCAGTGGATGTGCAGCCGCTGCTGTCATCTTCTATGCAGGGCATTGTTTGTTGATGTCGTGCGAGCGCACAATGTGAGCAGTAACAGAAATATCAAAAACCAGAGAGCCAAGAGAAAATCCATAAATAGTTTGCTCTTTGCTTTTGGTCAGCAGCTCTGCGACTATCCACAGCCTTGTTTGGTCTGGACCGGGATGCTGGGGCCTGCTCTGTTGTGATCTAAACGGCCCAGACACCTCCAATGAGTCCATTATCATTCTCCCCCATCTTTCTTTCTTTCTTTCTTTCTTTCTCTCCCTTTTCTATCCCCCCCCCCCCCTTCTTTCCTGCACCGTCTGTCTCTCAAAATGTGGTAAAGCTTAAAATTGGCCATCATTAAAGTAGCCCATGATGCAGTTTGAGTGGAGTTTGGTTCCTTCCCATAAGCTAGAGGCAACAGGCACAATTCATCATTCATAGCAGCGCCATCCAAGGACGAGAAGGGGGAGAGAAGAGAGAGAGCGAGAGAGAGAGAAAGAGAAAGGGTAAGAGAGAGAAAATATCAAAGTGACGCAAACGGGGAGGAATATGCTTGAGATGAGGCCAAAGCCAATCATAGAGTGACAGTGGAGACAACAAGCAAAAAAAATAAATGATTAAAGAGGTACATGCAGAAACAGTGGCTGCTGGCACGCGAGAAGGCTATCTGCCTCAGAGTGTCACGTCTACACGGTCTTAGCGATGTCGGACACCGCAGGGCATTTGGCAGGATCACAACAGTGTTCCATTCCAAGGCACTGTTAACCATTTGTCGTGCCACACCTCTGCTCTCGTCTCCTCTTAACACATGACCCGTTCGGACACGCCACATGTTTTTTAACCTCGCCTTAACAAGTGCATGGGTGTTTTGTTGTGTAGAGTGCGGCCTGGTGAGTGGTTGAAGAGAGAGAGAGAGAGAGAGAGAGAGAGAGAGAGAGAGCCTGCGGGGACAGGGAAGAGAGGAAGACAAACAGCTGACAGATTTCCCGGTAGCCCCCTGTTCTCTCCTCCTCTCTGCCGTGTTTGTTTTGCAGCTGGTTGCTGAGACAGCACGCTGCTGTCGAATGATGTCATTTACGGCTATCAAAGCTGGCTCGTCATATTACAGATCTGGAGTCGAACTCTGAAGTCTTTGAGATTGTCAAAAGTAAAATGCAGAACATGGGCATTGACATTTATTGTGCGTTTTCCGAAGGCTTTGGTCTATACTGTACTATAATTTGTAATACTGTGTGTGTGTGTGTGTGCGTGCTCCAGGCCGGTGGTTCTCAGGTGATCTTCACCAACCCCCTGGAGATAGTGAAGATCCGTCTGCAGGTGGCGGGGGAGATCACTACGGGGCCCAGGGTCAGCGCCCTCACCGTCATCAGGGACCTGGGCTTCCTGGGACTCTACAAGGTGAGCCGACGTCCGTCCAACATCTTCCCCCACTACATGCGTCCATCTGGGCCTCGGTGTGCCGTGGTGGGTCCTCAGATTACCTTTAGCCTTCTTGGTGAAGTTTGATTGAACGAAACGGTGAAACGCTTCCACTCATCCATACATTACATGAGCCCTATCCGTACTCCATCCACACATCCGCCCTGCTCCTTCTCCACCTGAGGCAGCAGGGATGAGAAATGTCCAGAATCTCACCTCCACTAGAAGGCATGGATGTGATCAGAACACCCCACCACCATGGGTCTTTCTCCCTGAAAACAGGGTGTGAGCCTAGGCCCCAAATCATGGTTGAACCGGATGTGTGTAGTCGTCATAATGCATGTTTTTGCTGAATTCAACCCACCAGTACCATCTAAAATTGTACCTAGAAAACTGCAATATAAATTATTATTATTATTTTTATTATTATTATTAATAAAATGGTACACATTTCATCACTGCTAGTTCAAAAGGGTAGCGCACAGCCAGGTCTGCAACGTGCTTTGCAATGTTTTATCAACAGCCACACAACTTTACAACAATTAATTTGTACTAATTGCAGTTCCCACTAAATCACATGCGATTTCTCTGTTCATTATTCCAGAATAACATGTATTACCTCACCCCACACCGGCTATCATTCGAATCAACATTTCCATGTGGTGTTCTATTTGAGTACAGGGAAAGGGAGAACGTATTGTAAAAGCTGTATTTAACCCTAATAGCGCTAATTGCGGTTTTATTTATTTTTTTAGTAGCGTGGGGATAAGAATTGCAGTGTATTACAGTAACATATCAGAATTGTATGATATTACATCCCACACGTTATAAAGAAAAAGCAAGCACAAAAGATCATCCTAGGACTGAAGTGACCGATATACACACTGAGTAATACAGTGTTGGGTCTCCATATAATACATTTGTATGGATTCGGGCCCCGTCTTGTTCCTTTCTCTCACATACGTGGAAGAAAGGCAAAAGTCAACCTTTTAAATGATTATTCCTGGCCCCGAGCCTATAGACATCTGGGCAGTTGCAATGAATCCATCAGAAGTGTTTAACAACAAGTGTTTAGCAATCGTCATCTTGGTTGCTCAACTGGCACAACTGCATAGGCACGTTGACCACTTAAACTGTACAAATGAAAATGTACGTTTCAAAATGATTGTTGTTTATTAGTATCATTATTTACTATGAATTCAGTCCTATTTACTCAACCTAGAGGCATCAGTCCACTGGTTGTGTTTCATTTTTGTTCCGGCCAGATCTTTCTAGTTTGCTAACACCCTACCATTTGCTATGGTTTCATACGTTCTTCTTACCAGACGGTATAAAACAAATACTTTCAAACTGTCTCCAACACAGATTTTTAGACTGGATTATTGTGGTCCTTCTCTGCCCCCTAGAGGTCAGAAATCAAACAATGCCCCTTTAAAGTGGCAATCTCCATTTTGTTCTCTTTGGCGGCACTTTTGGCGATAAGCGGTAATTGCAGGTGTGTTTTTGGACCTCACTTCCCAGAGATCCAAACAGTGTCGCCTGTGTGACGTCAGTCAGCTGGCGGTTTACCGGCAACGCTAGCAGAGACCGGAAAAAAACGAGTGAGTTGAAGAGCGAGTCTGTTGCGTTAGCTCCGCCTACCCTCTCTGGCGGAACAGCCGCTGCCGGGTGATGGAAAACGCGTCACTAACTGTGCGCCGCTTGTGATTTTCCCCGGGGAAATGTCGCCACCGACACCCAGTTGGTAACATTCGTAATACTGCAAATGCAAGGGCTTCCATCAGGTGGGCCATAGACTCAACCACCATGTGTTCATATCACCTCGTTCGGTGATAGATAGTGACTTAACAGACATTTATTTACATGGAAGGCTAAATAGTGTGCTATTTAAAAGCATTAAAAGCATTCATCATGTCTAACACAGTATTAATTTCCCTCATCTCTTGGTGTTGTGCACACACTGTGGCCCTGTGTGTGTGTGTGTGTGTGTGCGTGTGCGTGCGTGTGTGTGTGTGCGTGCGTGCGTGTGTGCGTGCCTGCGTGTGTGTGTGTGTGTGTGTGCGTGCATGCGTGTGTGCGTGTGTGCGTGCGTGCGTGTCTGATGGGGTAATTGGGTAAAAGGTAGTTTTTCAGTGAAGAGCCATTCCATATTTGACTTTGGAGGTTTATGGTTATTGTATGGTTTGAAGTTTGTTATCCTACTATCTGACCTCTTTAGGTTTTTTTGGATTGCCTGTTGCCCTATTTGTGTTTTAGTGTCTCCTCCTTTTGTCTGCTGTCTAGCCATTTTTAGGGCAGGTCAGGTACTTGCATGTAACCCTTCTTTTCACAAGGAATGCCAGGTCCTGTCTCCCCTCGGCCCGCCTATCTGTCAACCTGTTACCCTGCATCCAAGGTTGCGTGCGCGCGTATGTGTGTGTGTGTGTTGTACTTTTGTGCAAATGTGAGCTACTTTGGGTATGCATTCAAACAAATGTTGCATGCCTGCATTCTGAGAATCGTGAGAAAACAGTTTCACCCTGCTGTGTATGCTTTCCGTGAGACACACACACACACACAGTCTGTCCGTGTGTGTGTGTGTGTGTGTGTTTGTGTGCATGTGCACTGGCACGCATGTGCACATCCTTGCGCATATCCTTCGGCGCTTCTCCGCTGTGCTACGCACGGACGGGAGAGACAATGCACATTGAGAGCAGCGGCGGTAGCATGGGAGGAGGTGAGGAGGAGGTGGGGAGGAGACGAGCTCCTGCCTGCTAGCCCCAGACGGGCTGGCTCCGGAGGGGCTGGGCCCAGGCACAGAGCTACCTTTGTCAGGGTAATTATCCTGACGCTCTGCCTCCGCGGCTGGAGCTCCGACCGACTCGGTGCTGCGGTGGCTAACGCACTAGCGCCACCAATCACAGCAGGACAGAAGCTGTCACTGTGGGAACGGGGAGCACAGGGCTGATACGTTACGCGGATGTCAGGTTATCGTGCTGGAAAGGAGACAAGTTATGGTGCAAGCAGGTGCACGTGTGCTGTGTTTCGTGGGCGTTCGTTAATATAATATAAGGCGCGTTAATTAATCGCACACAAAGGTTTGCCGATGTGGCTTCAAATATGAATCATACAAATCATAATTGTTTGAACATGAAAAAGTAGATGTCTCGAAAGCTCCAAAGAACATGAACACAATGTGAGTGTTGTGTCTGTTAAAATGACAAAATGAATACAAATCAATCAAATACATAGCTGTATTTTTTCTTTTTGTTAAATATTTGTTTTTTATATATTTTGTACTTTTAGCATGGAAGAGATGAGACCAGTCCATTAGTATTTGTGCATAATATATATTTAATGACCAATTTAGACATGCCTCCTCACCGAGGAGTCACCATGTTGTTCCACATTATAACAAACTGTCCAACATCGAGGTTCGTCACACTATTTACTATTCTTTTTTTTTTTTTATTGAAGATTGGGATTTTACAATAATAGTGAAGCCGCCCCAGAGCAGACAAAGACAAGAAGAAAAAAAACAAGGTGAAGAAATAATAATGACATTAATGATAAAAAACAACCAGACAGAAAGACAGACAGACAGCCAACACTATTTACTATTACTATTGACAATTTAGTCGTTTAGCAGACACTTTAATCCAAAGCGACGGACGCTCATAACCTCCCGCGTCAGTCTACAGTCAGGCACACACTGTGTACGGTTCACCTTAAACCCGGCATGACCGCCTCCCCTCACTGAGACGCTCTAACAGTTACCTGCAGACCCCCAGGCCCCTCCGGCCTACACAGGAGTCATTCTGTCCCGCTCCGATACTATCTCACAGCTTTCAGCGACCGCTCTGGCCCCGAGCAGCCTGCCAGACAGACAGACAGACAGACAGACAGACAGACAGCAGGAGGCACAGACAGCCAAGAAGTGCTAGAGGAAAGAGAAGGAGAAAGAGATGAGGTATCTGACAGATTCCTGTGTATGCGTGGTGATCTGTGTGTGTGTGTGTGTGTGTGTGTGCGATGATCTGTGTGTGTGTGTGTGTGTGTGTGTGTGCCCATGGAGGAACTAGAGGATTATCCTCCAGCAGTTAAATGAGTCCTGTCCAAAAGCACAAAAAAAAACGGGAAAAAGAAAAGCGTACTGCCGCTCCTTCCCTTTAAGCGGCTCCTGTTGAGCGTAGTTACTGTATCGACGCCCTGGCGGCGTGCCAGACGGCTGGCGGTCCAGGTGGAAACCCAATAGGCTTGATGATATGGCTTTGTTTACACTGGCAGACATAAGGAGCCATCTTCTCCTCTCCTCCCTCCCCACCACCACCCCTCTTACTTTTTTATTTTAACTCCCCCGTCTGTCTGTCTCTCTTTCTCCCACGCCCTCTTAATCTGCCTTTATACCTGGGCTGTCTCACCTGCTGTCAAGGCAGAGAGTTGTCAAGCGGAGAGAGAGAGGGGGGAGGGAGGAGGGGGGGAGGGGGGTTGATGCGTCTGGCCTGCCGCTGAAGGGTTTCCCTGTTTGTTTCGTCCAGGAGAAAATGCTGCATTGTGGGAAATGGAGTTCTGGTGGAACTAGCGGATGATGGGAGTTGTTCAGACATGGATGTGTCCACGGTCACGTTTCAGTTGACCATGTGTAAGGTCGTATGTAAGAAGTGAACAGTCAGCAGCCAGCAGCAAAGCGACGCATCGTATTTGTGTTTTTGATGAAGCGAGGTTAGAATGAATGGATGATCGACGGTGGTCCGTGTCAGAGGATATTCCTGGGGTTTTTCCAGGGTCACAAAGAGTTCTAAACCTCCCCACGCAAACTCAAACGTCCTCTTCCTACGCTCATTTAGACGTCTTACATCCTACACCCATTCAGACGGTTCAAAACATCTTCTTACATTTCATCCCTCCCCACCCCCCTAAATCCCATCTCCGCAGGGAGCCAAGGCGTGCTTCCTGCGAGACATCCCCTTCTCCGCCATCTACTTCCCCTGCTACGCCCACCTCAAGGCCTACTTCAGTCAGGAGGACGGCACGATAGGCCCGGCCAAGATGCTGCTGGCTGGGGCCCTGGCAGGTAAAGTAACCCCCCCCCCACCACCACCACCACCACCACTACTACTCCAGTTCCATCAGGACCAGGCCCAGGTCTCCCCCCAGAAGTTCTGCTATAACATAGTAGGTAGTAGTAGACTTCTGGATGCCAGATTAAGACTGGAGTGACAGCAGGATGAAACAGGGTGACGTAGCTTCCTGCGGTCCGACATCTTCATAATAACAAGAGGGGACACGCTACCTTACCACAATACACCAAATGGGACCCTGGTGGCTCTTCGTATTTGAATTAGGGTGTCATCATTTTCATCATCATCATCATCATCATCATCATCATCATCAAACGGTTGTTACTGGACATGTTTAAACGGCAGCAAAGCAGTTTTTTTCCCCTATCATTACAAAAACATGTGTAACGTCTGAAACATTTGATGGAGACATCAAAGCGGAGCAGGTGATTGAATACGAGGCGGCGGTGGTAGGAGTGTAGGTCTAAACGTGAGAGACTAACCACCACATGTAGTTTGTGTGAAATGGAAAATATTGTGGCGGTGGTAGTCGTGGGGCCCCAGGACAACTGCACGGGCCTGTATGGGCACACCGTAGAAATGTGTGCAGTAGTCGGTATTCGCCTACGTCTTTATTACTACACCCTACCCCGATGATCGACTTATTCGCATGCCACTCTTTATTTTTTAGTGGCGCAATATTTTGGTGTATAAAATGGGTTTAACTGCTTTTTTCTTTGACTGACTGACTTGCACATTTTTGCAGTCTACCCTCCACGTCCGTGACTGCAGAGCCAAGAAATATTAAATCTACAAACCCCTCAAACCGGGCCCCTGGGGAGTATTACCTCTCCGGGAAGGGAACCTCAACAATATCTCCTCTATATGCATATAGGGACTCCCTCTCTCTGTGTAGACCGTGAATACGAATTGCTCACACGTCACACCTCGTGCGGCTGTTGGGTGTGGGTTTGATGTGGGGCGGGGGGCGGAGGGACTGGCTAAGGGGTCTGGAAGTGTTGCAGCAGAGGAGGGGGGACCTCCAGTGTGTTTGTGGGGCCCCCGGGGGCAGCAGCAGCAGCAGCAGCAGCAGTAGTAGTAGCAGCGCTAGCAGCGGAGCCCCGGGGCCAGGAAGCCAGGGGGCTGCTGCCTCTGACCGCAGGCTCCACGGAGGTAGCTGATGATTAGAGCACTGCTGCATGCTGATTGGAGGGGGGGATGGGGGGTTTGTGGAACACCCCCCCCCCCACACACACACACACACACACACACACACCGCCATTACAGGGAAGCGCCTCACCAGTCTGCCAACCAGGCCGGCTGAAAGAGTTTCCAACAGTATTAACAGTATTTATTATATATACACGCACACACTCACACACACACACACACACACATACACACACACACACACACACGCACGGCGGCCATACATACGTCTGCATTTATATTTTATCATATGTGTGCACGTCTATGTGTGTGTGCATATGTGTGCACGTCTGTGTGTGTGCATATATGTGCATGCCTTTGTGGTACACTATGTATGTGTGTGTGTGTGTGTGTGTGCGCGTGTGTGTGTGTGTGTGCGTAAGCTTGAGACTGCCCTTTCCCCAGCTGAAAGTATGATCTGAATCATACCGACTTCGTATAATACGAGCGCTTCTGCATGAATGAAAACAGGACGATAATAAATGATCCCGGCTTCTCCGATTGCTAAGCCCTTGCGATGCGAGTGTTTGAAAAATGTTTTCAGAAACGTATTACTGTTTGCTTTGCGTCCTCGGAGGTATATCGGCTTGCGACCGCTTACCGTTGCAGTGAGCGCAGGGCGACGTGGAAAAGTCATATAAATCCCGTTTCACTTGAGTCTCTCTAACCCACAAGACTGGCTGTCCCTGGCGCGCACCGAATCCACACAGAAACTCACCCCAGTGCTCCCTCGCGGTTCTTTTTTTTGTCCTTTTCCCTGTGTGCTCCTTGCTTTGGTCCGTCCAAGCGTTTATCATCTGCTCTCGTGCCATTATTATCAGTGGTTATGGCCTTCTGACAATTAGTGCTTCGCAGTCAGCGCAGGAAATTGAATTACACGGCGAGTTTGTGCAGCATTTTTTGGCTCTGCAAACCCTGAGGAACCCCAGAGGGAGGAGAGAAAAGAGAGATTTTGGCCGTGTCGCGCTAATCCCTGTTTTTTTATGGGGAAAGAGTTGTGGGGAAGATTTGAGTTTCTGTGGAAAAGGCGTTAACTAGACGCTATTTGATATCACCGCTGTGTGCTATAATTGAGAAATTGTCTTAGCGTCAGATCGTTTTTGCTTTGAATCGGTTCAATTCAGTGGAGTCATTTTCTCTCTCCGTCTTTATTAGTTACCTCTCATCTCCTATGAACCTCTTCTCTTCAAACCTCTCCTCTCTCCTCTCTACTCCTCTCCTCCCTCCTGTTTCCTTCTCTTTCCTCTCCCCCGCCTGTCCTCTGCCCTCTCCCCACCCCTCCTCTCTCCCCATCCTTCTCCTCCTCCTCCCCCCCTTTCCTCTCCTCACCTCCCCCTTCCTCTTTTCTCCTCCACTCTTTCCTCTCCCCTCCCCACTTTTTCCTCTCTCCCCTCTCCTCGCTCCTCTCCCTCCCACCCCTCCCCTCCCCCTTCTCTCCCCTCTGAGTGCAGGTGGTCACTCTCCATCGTGGGGGGGGGGGGGGGCA
>OOFB01036737.1:22995-50474 GCA_900323305.1 Trachyrincus murrayi
GGGGGGGGCGGGGGTGAATGAGGGGAGGGTGCTGCCCTGTAAGGGGGGAAAGGGTTTAGGAGTAAAGGGTGAGGGGCTAAGACGCAACACGGGGGAGAGAGGTGGACCGGGTCAGGGGGTTAATCACCGTCAGCGCCCTGGGAAGGGTCAACGGGTCTACTCGACAAGGGCACAGAGTGCACCTAAAACCAGTAGGACCCCCCCCCCCCCCCCCCCCCCCACAACCGCCACCACCCCCTGATAGAGAGAGAGTCTCTCGCCGTCTGGGTGCCCCCGCGTGCATCATGACCAGAACCGCTGATCACGCCGGTGCGTTGACTTCTTGACCTGAGAAAGTCCCGGCTGGCGAGACGAGAATGCCGGAACAACGTCCGCTCTCCTCCTCGAAGAACAACATTCAAAATAGACATTTTTGACTCATTAAAGAGTGTGATCGTGATCAAAAAATGACTTTTTGTCTGGAAAGGGTTTAGGACCCCGACGAGCCGGGTAGGGGGAGAGGCTTTCTTCAGGGGCTCAAAACTTTCTGCCCCATGTGTCGAAAAGAACACAACTTGAGTGCGGAGCAGAGTGGAACGTCCACAAACAGGATTCTACACCTGTTTTCTGTTGTCTTATGTTAGTAACAATGACAAAATGGCATAGAGTACTATGTTGAAGATCATATAAGACATATTACCACGTTTAAAACTATTTTGGGTTCACTGCCCAAAATCGCCTGTTCACTTTTAATATTACGATTTTATTTGTTAACCTTCTCATACTTTTATTTAGCATTTCTCTTTCAAATGAATGTATTGATTGTCCTTTAAAGGTCCTTGGCAGTGGTTTTCATGCTGTATACTATCTACGGCATCTCCATAAGCAGGTACACAATATAAACCCTCTGGATTGAATAATATCGACATTTTCTCTCATCTGAAAATGTTCGGCAGGCCAAAATGAAAACGCCGGGTGGGCGTGTCAGTTTAGCGGTGTAGCTGACTCGCTAGTCAGCGGCAGTTAAACTCAAGTCTGGTTTGTTATATTATAAGAACAAACATAACATGTGTGGAGTGTGTGTGGTTTGAGGCTGCTCAGACCAGCCACCAACCACACACAGTCCACAACATGTTATTCGCCATGTATGCTAAATGTAAAATTAAGGGAGCATCAATTGATTAAAAGATTGCTAATCGCGATGCTTAATGCTAACCGCGATGCAAAGTTCTAGATATGATAAAAATCTATATTTCGCCTAAAGTCTCTTCTTTTCATTTCTTTTCACAATCTGGACACCTTTCACTGCCAAATGGTTAACTGGTTTGTTTCGTTTGATTGCCTTTTAATCAGCAGCGTCGGCCACGGCTTGAAGAACCCTATTGGTTAATATGGCCTCACCTTCTTTCTTGTGTTGCTTTGACTGTCATGGTTGCCTTCCCCGGCAGCTGCCGTGGCCACGCAGCCGTCGCCGCTGGTGATCGAAGACAAGGAGCGGGTGTGCGACTCGCTGATCATGTGCATCGTCACTGTCCTGAGTCACGGCCTGAGGAGCGGCGGAGGCGTAGGGGACGTCCTGAGGAAGCCATCCAAGGAGGTATGTGTGTGTGTGTGTGTGTGTGCGTGTGCGTGTGTGTGTGTGTGTGTGTGTGATTTCAAGTTATTTAAATATTTTTGAAAGAGTCCACTAATGGTCTCCTTCCTCCGTGCTGTCCGCCAGGAGCCTCTGTTCGCGGCCCGGGTGATCTACGACCTCCTGTTCTTCTTCATGGTCATCATCATCGTCCTCAACCTCATCTTCGGAGTCATCATTGACACCTTCGCTGACCTGAGGAGCGAGAAGCAGAAGAAGGAGGAGGTGTTGAAGACCACCTGTTTTATTTGCGGTAGGTTAGTCTCACAAGTCAGACCATTCATCTGGGATCCGGAGGGCTGATGACTAAAACCATAGCATCGTCTTCCTGTTGTCGGTATCCCCCCTTGGCCAACGGCGAACACAAACTCGGCCAGCACTGGTAGAATAAACTTTTCCCGTAGCCGGTGGGAAGACTACCTAAAACGTCCTTAGACAAAGACTGCCTGTAAAGATTTAAAATCTGTGTCTGGCCACTGTAGAAATACATCAGATACGATAAGACAACACTAACACATAATCATTAGTATATTATAAATAATATACATTTGTGTGTAATTGCAGCGAAAAGTCATCGGGGCCTGGTTTATGGACACCGTTGGCGACACACGCAACAACAACAAAAAATCATAGAAAAGCAGTGGTGTGACACACAACATCTGCTGCTGTGTGCAAGTGAGGTTCTGCAATTCGAGAAGCAGAATAATTCGCTAGAAAGATGGGGGCTGTCTTTTCTGGGTAGCGTAAACAACCACACACCTCCTCTTCCCAGAACGGCTGGGTTAGTCATGCTACTGCAGAGGAGGGAAAGTGTGTCTTCCTGTTGCCTTATGAGTCTCTTGACCATGTTAGACACCCAGCCAATGTGCTAATCTCCTCCCTGAACCAAACTGCAAATGTCACCATATTAGCATTGTATGTCATTTAGGGACATTTTATTGTTGTTGTTGTCGTCGTTATCTTCGGTAGGTTTGTTTTGTGTGTATGGAATACGTGCCTTTTGAAGAAGCGTCTTGTTTTTCTAGAATGGTCTTTAGGCTTTATGCTGTCTCTGGGACATGTGCACACTGTGCATCTCCTCGCTCCCTAACCAGGTCATATAATCCTCGGTTAAATAGATGAAAGAGGTCGGTTTAACCCTTACGTGCAAACTGTCTCTCTCCAGTAACGTGCGAGCATGTGTCTGTGTGTCTTATCTGTCTCTGTGGACTCAGGGGTAGTAAACCACTGTGGTTTCCGCAGGTCTGGAGCGGGACAAGTTTGACAACAAGACGGTGACCTTCGAGGAGCACATCAAGGTGGAGCACAACATGTGGCACTACTTGTTCTTCATCGTGCTGGTGAAGGTGAAGGACTCCACCGAGTACACCGGTCCCGAGAGCTACGTGGCCGAGATGATCAGGGTGAGAACGCCATGAACGCAATATTAACGCCAATACTAGATATTCTGACAGATTTCTTAGCGGGCATTCTCTGGGGTTTGTTGAAGGTCTTTGCTTTCAAAAACCCTTAAAAAAAAAAAATAAACCACTTTCTTAAACAGTCATCATCCCTTAAATCAACTTCTTTGTTGGGCTTAAGAGTCTTTTTAAGTTGTTGTTTTTGTTTGTGTCTGAAGTGTGTACAGTAACCTCTGAGCCTTAACCTCCAACTGAAACACTTATGAAGCCAACTGACTTGGGAGAGCGTGGATTCCCTTGGATCGTATCTTTCTATAGTTTATCTTCAATGTGTGATACAAAAAATGGGCCAGTCTGCCCTCAGAGCACCAGGATCTAATTATCCCCTGGCTCCGTGACCCTGGGTGCTGTCAACAGATGATCATTGAGCTTTGTGAATGAAGAATTTACTACAGACACAGCAGGCCGCTGCTGCCGCGGTATGTGTTAATACTTTAACAGCCATGCTTAATCATTTAAAACCAACACATTCACACACACCATGGTCACACACACACACACACACCACATTCACACACCCATGGTCACACGTACACAGACACACACACACACACACACACACATTCTCACATGCACACACACACATGCACACACACACACGCACACAGATTCTCTGTCACACACAGACACACTAGTTCGACCACTAATTGCTTAATACTGGCCAGACCAGCCTCATGATCACTGAGCTGTGTGGGGAAACCCCGTTCGTGTCTGCTGGCTGGTGTGAGGCTGCATGCCCCTCTGGGCCTAATTAAGTGTCTCAACATCCTAATCAGCTGAATTATCACAGCTAACTCGAGTTGCTTCAGGTGTTTTATCTTCATCATCTTTATTTTTGAAATAAATGTTTATATATCAAATATATTTTTGATATAGAGAAGTAGTATATATTATCAGTAAGAAGTAGGAAATATTAATAATGAATGAATGTAATTTCCATATATATACATTATATACATTTTTATAGTGTACTCTAGTTGAGTTAGTTAGTTTGTTATAGTTTAGTTTATTTAATTTGATATTTAAAATGTTTTATTGGGAAGTAGCTATTTAAAGAAATATTAATAAAGAATGAATGTGTCATTTTCATATACATTATATACATGTATAGAGTTAGTTCATTATAGTTTAATTTATTTAATTTTATGTTTAAAATGTTTTATTGGGAAGTAGAAATAGCTATTAATATTATTAATAATATTAATAAAGAATGAATGTGTAATTTCCATATATATACATTATATACATTTATATATGTGTGTTCTCCAGTTAGTTAGTTTGTTATAGTTTAATTTATTTAATTTTATAGTTATAAAATAGGTTATAAAATATATTCTAATAAAATGGATCATACTTACAGAACAGTCTTGAAAAATTAGAATACTGTAAAAACTATGTTAGACAATTATAATTGCTACAGATTACATAACTTTGTATTACTTATTACTATTTGCAAACCGTATATAACTTGAAAAGATTGAAATATCTACTTAAAGGAAAAAATATATATACATATATAAATATAAAGATTCCAAAAATATTTACAAAAAACAATTTCCAGAACAATGTGAGAGTGGTGCAATACCAAAAATTAAGAATTAAAAAGCATTTCATTAACAATTTACATTGATGGAGTCATCATGATCACATCATTGCTCACTAAATGTAGCTTTTCGTGCGAGAATTATGTTTCAGTTGAGGTTGGATTGGAGGTTTAAAACAAATACGTTGGAATTTAAGTCATTGCACAAACTTTGTTTCTAGCCAAAGGAAACCCCCTGCCTCTTCTCACGGTGGTTAATAACACATCTGTGCTGCCTGTTTCTGACACACTTTGTCGAGTGTTCGCTATCGCTGTTAGCTTGGATCTTAGGGTTGGGGTGGCTGTTGTAAAACTTGTAAGAAACCCAGTTTAATCCTCACCTGCCACCACACACAGACAAACACACACACACACACACACACACACATACACACACATATGCACACGTGAATGCATTGTAAGTAGGTATTATAATAGACTTTGGATAGAAGAGTCCATCAAATGGCATATATATATAATATATATTATAAATATACATTTAAAAAAAGGGTTAGAAATACACAAATATATGTTATATAAATTATACAAAGTATTATCATCTGATTCTATTATTTTGATTTCTGAAAGACAAATGTTCAAAGTAGTCATAGGCAATATACAATATAAAAACTATGAAATGAAACCAACCAAAGATTAAAAAGTAACTCCATCGTTAACTAAAGTCATTTAACTGATCTAAGGTTATTTCAACTAATATATATTTCAATTACTCAAAAACTATTAAACTAATAATTTTTAAAGCTACAAAACGGTCGTAAATCAGGAACTAAGGTGCACTAAACCTACAATCCGTGTATAATGTATATTATTACTGTATGATTAATGTCCATGGACAGCCCTACTGCTCAACAGACACTTGTAGCGTGTCCATAGGGGACGTGAGTTAAGAATACAGTTCCATACATTCATTATGGAATGTAGGTTTAGAAGTGACATTTGTCGTTAATTCGCAAAGTTGCGCTAAAAATAGTTTTAAGTATTGCATTTTTAATAACTTTAAAACGAGTAAACGAGACATGTCATTTTTGTTCTAATGTACAGACTTGACAACCATTTCCGAAGTCTGTTCAGCGTCTGTGCCCACACAGCTGTTTGTTTGTCTTGTCAAATCCGTTGATTGTGTGTCTATGTGGGAGAAGTGGCAGGAGCGAGCAGGGGGAGTACAGGCCCTCACGACTACTCTGATAATGACTGGGTCTGACGTCAGAAGCAAAGATCGCTGGCCTATGCGTCAGGTGGAAATGGCAAATGGTAAAAGTGTTAGCGCTACAGTACACCACCGTTGGCTCTTCCACGCCCGGCGTGTCTTACACTGTTAAGACGCCACCGTCTCATGACATACATCAATTATATATTTTGGAAAAAGTGAAATCTGAATGCGAGGCGAAATATGCACTTTTGTTAGTTCTTGTCTTGACGTGAGCGTTGGGCTTTTCCTGTTTTCTCTTTCGTGCGTACAGGCGTGTAGATGTTTTGCAAGGTGTACTATAACGTGCTGCTTATCCACAGCTGCCAGGTGCCTTGTGGTGTGATTCTGGGGGACATATTTCTGTCGCGGCCTCAGACCACGCCACATCCTGTCTCGGCCCTCTCTCCGCGGTTCCGAATAATAAGAAATGTTACTTCCGTCATTTCTATTGAACGAGCGTGTCCCGAGTGACGATTCCTTCCACTTAATGGAAGTGGTTTCTTCCATCATCATAAACACTGTAGGATTGTGTGCACACACACGTGCACGCACACACACACACACACAGTATGAATTTAACGGTTCAAATACATCATGAAGAAAAAATGAGGAACCGTCCCTTTTTTTTCTTCTGTTGACCATTTCTGAGCAAAGTGTATTACCAGAACTGAACGTGGCCGACATGAAGTCATTGTTGCATAATCAGAAGCACCTTAATGACATTCAAATTAAGTCAAATATTTCTAACGTCATGTTTTCCCTTTATTTTATGCTCTTCATAAACGCATGTTTTGCCTATCGTCTGTGAAGTCTTGCCAGCATGCTGTCAAGTCTTTGAATCTTTGAAATACAAACGAACGTTTTACACACAAATATTTTAAAAGAACACTTGATTTGAGCAGTGAGCTAAATTCTGTCTCTTCGGTGGGTGGGAGAGAGCGAAAGCTCAACAGCTCAACACGTCGCACAGCGTTGTTGTTTTTTTTAATTCAGGAAGTGGAACTTGCGCACTTAAGACTGTCTACATTATCCTGCTTTCAGAATGAGTGTGGCCTTTCTCACTATATTACTGTCGTGTGCTTCCCCCTCGACCTGGTGTGTGTGTGTGTGTGTGTGTGTGTGTGACCCAGAAGAGGCTTTGTGGCAAACCGGTGACCGCCGTAGCCGCTCGCACCCCCCCCCCCCCCCCCCCCCCCCCCCCCCCCCCCCCCCCCCCCCCCCCCCCACATTAAACCACTGAAATTCGGGGACTTTTCCGGGCCGGTTCTGTGGTACTGAGCTGGCGGGCTGCACTCACCTGTGCAGTGGTGGCTTGTTTTGATCTCGTTGATGAACGACGTGTCTGCTGCCTTCGTCCCTGTCATGTGGTCACCCCAGGGGGTGTTTGGACTTCACAACTTTAACTCTCTGTCTGTCTCTCTGTCTGTCTGTATCTATCCGTCTGTCTGTCTATATCTGTGTATGTCTTTCTGTCAGTCCATCGATCAGCTGTCTGTCTGTCTATCCATCTGTCTATCTCTATGTCTGTCTGTCCATCTGTATGTCTTTCTGTCTGTCCATCGATCAGCTGTCTGTCTGTCTATCTGTCTGCATGTCTGTCTGTCTGTCTGCCTCTAAACAGGTATGAAACACGTTATTCCCATGTGAGTTAAATGGAAACGGAACGGAAAGTCCCGGAGATGAGCTTCATCTCATTGTAATCGCTAAACAAGTAAACGTGCAGTCCGTTTGAAGAATTGAATTTCACAAGGCAAGAATTACTCTGAAACAGTTCACTCTCACGCTTAATAACCAAGAAAGTACCAGAAGAAGATGTAGTGCAGACGTGTGCTTCATGCGTTTGATGATCATAACCCTTGTTTTGTTTATTTCCCCTTCCCCTTCACCCAGGATCATAACCTTGATTGGTTTCCCAGAATGAGAGCCATGTCTCTGGTAAGCAGCGATGCGGACGGTGAGCAGAATGAGATCAGAAACCTGCAGGAGAAGCTGGAGTCAACCATGAAGCTGGTGTCCAACCTCTCGGGCCAACTGACGGAGCTCAAAGAACAGGTCAGTACAACGCAACTGACGGAGCTCAAAGAACAGGTCAGTACAACGCAACTGACGGAGCTCAAAGAACAGGTCAGCACAACGCAACTGACAGTCAGTACAACCACCACAACTGAGAATACCTCAATAATGCCTGAAATGCCTCAATAATACCTTCAAAATGAATAACATATACTTCCAAATAATGAGATATTTCTGCATTTGTATTTTAACAAGCAACATTGTTGTAGTGTAATATTGTGTCGTTGACTTGGTGCAATGTCCTGACGGACAAACAGAAAAGGTCTGGAGGAAGGAGGGCAGGTCCTTCAATCCAATCGATTGATCCGTCAGAGAACAATTGCTTGACACTATTTGACGATTTGTCAAATCAAATCAAATACTGAACGGATACATAAGTATTAAGATTCCGATCGCTTGATTGCTAGTAAGAGACAGCATGACTTGGACAGATTCAACTATAACACAAATATATACTTTTTGAATATTAAAATTAAGTTCAAATAATTTGAATCAACCCGTGGAAATTAGAGGCAGTACACCGACACAGTAGGCACTGCAGCTCTAGAAACCTGGCATGAAACCCTGCCTGCTGCGTTGAGTTTGCATGCGTTTCCTCAGGGTATGCCGGTTTCCTGCTACCTGCTATAACATGCAGGCTAATGAGAGACCCTGAGATCACTCATAGTTAATGAATGGTGTGTGATACGCCGGTGGTAGACTAGCGTGCGTCCTTCTGTACCTCATGCCTATAGGAGCAGGGATAGGGTCCAGCTGCAGCCTCCTGCCACCCTGACCCAGGCCTTGTTTACACCAGCGTTTTGAATCTCTCTTCAAAACACAAATTGAAATTGGTTGTGATATCGATTCGACAGTTGTACGAGAGATGTAGACAACCGTTGCGCTACATTCAATCCAGATTGTGAGAGATAGGTTGTCGTCCAGACCAAATCTCTCACGGAAGCGTTGTCAAGTCACGCGCTTATGGTCCGTTCACGCCATGTCGGAATAACCTTAATTACCGCCTTCCGAGTGGGAAAAGGTGCTCACGTCACCCTCCTAGCAGAAACAAACTACTGGGAAATAGAATCCCAGTTGGAGCTTCGGGAACTTGCAGACAGATCCCATATCTCAGACTTGGGCAGAACTGATTGGACCAAGATGGCATCAAATGAAAATGTCTCAGAGGTTGCAAGCCTTTTTTTTGTACATCTATATTTTATGTAGTTTATTGTTAATTAATATATAGTTAATATTAACAATCATGATACATCAAACAAACCCCAAATACACCATCAGCCCCCACCCAACGATTCGTTTTTTGCCGGTTAGCATATGGGCTAACCGGGCTGAACTACGTCACTGTCCCTATTTCCAAAGTCTCCCGCGTGGGTACGCGGACGCTATCAAGTCAGAGGAACAGGAATTATTCACATTTCCCCGATTTCTCCCATATGGCTTGAACGCTGTGTTAGCTCAGACGCCCCGGTCGTCAACCAATATAAAGCAAGGGGGCGTCACATGCAGATTTATCTGAATCATTGCCATGCTGTCCCTACTTTTCTTATGATTCCACGAGACAATGTTGAGCGTGCTGTGCCGTTCGTGTAAACTGATGAGTTTTTTTAATCTAGATACAATCAAAATTCAAAAACGGTCGTAGAATCTCGATATTTCTCTCGTGTAAAGAGGGCCTTAGTGGTTTAAGATGTATGGATGATGGATGAGTTGATTGAATGAATGGATAATGGAGGGATGATGGATTGATGGATTGATAATGGATGGATGAAAGATAGATGGATGATGGATTGATAATGGATGGATGGATTGATAATGGATGAATGATGGATTGTGGATAATTGATGGACTGAAAAATAGACAGATGAATAGATGAATAAAAGGCACTTGTCTGTTCATTGAGGAGCTTTTTCAGGTGGCCTTGCTAGTGTAAATGTTAAATATATATCAAACAATATATAAAAATATATATAAACATGTCAAAATGATGTGGAAAAGCGCAGTCCCAGGTTCGCACGCAGGTCTGTATTTTTATTTATAAGTGTTGCTTTGAAGCGTCAATGAGCCATCAATATAAACACCCAACCTTTCTCCGGGTAAGTTTCTTGCCCTTTAGATGCAGAGCTTACTAAAAGCAGAAGACAATGAGTCATAGTTCAAAACACAGCTCGTCTAACCTGATGGTATCTGCGTCATTAGACCAGAACCTATTTTGAGTTTGGATAGACTTTGTGACCCTGTTAGTAAGACACAATAGTTGTTGGTTATTTGGTTGTTGTTTTTTTATCGGAACTAATGCTGGAATATCCAAGACACAATTACAAAAAAGTGAGAGATTTTCATCTGCATATAATGATTCACCTGCAATTCACAATTAATACATGACTGCCCCACCAGCGTTTTTTGTGAACTGAATACTGAGTACACCGTTTTCTTTCAAACGTATAATCACGGTGGCAGTTTTTCTGTCCAGTAATTTAAGTGAACCCCCTGTTTCAGCTCTAATTCGAGCACTATATGCAACTTAAAAAAATGCGTTTTGGGCCGAGAGTTCTCTGAAGGAGGGTGAGGTGTTATCAACATGGATAACACGAACCACGCAAACTTTGTGCTACGTATTGTTTAGCTAGTACGTGTCATTGAGTATGAGCATTTCAGTAACAGTGACAAAATGGCATAGACTACTATGTTCAAGATCATAGAAGACATACTAACACGTTTAAAACAAAAAAAGACGAGTCTGTTCTGTTCACATGCTTCTTCAGCCATCACTATCCTGCAGCCAATGACACAATGAATTCTAATCTATCTAATTTATTCATTTAATTGATCCCATTACAAATGTGAAAGGGTTAGTTCAGGATTTTGGCTTTTTCGCCTTCTGTGATCCTTTGCCGGGTTCAGACGAGAGCAGGGAGACCACTTTGTTGTCGATCGGTTCAGTGATCCCGTACGTACCCGTACCGGTTAGCATTAGCCCACTGATGTAAATTCCCAGGTGCCAGAGCATATATCTGGAATAAACTACGTTAAAAAAAGCGATTTTCCAAAAACGAGAATTCAGCTTATTTTACAAGCAGTTACTACAGTTCCGAATAACAGTTTGTTCAAATCAGTTGTGTTGTTATTGTTGGGGCTACCTGTATCGTTGCCCACAGCCCAGCGGAAGAAGAAATGGTTATTCGGAACAAAATAGTGCTGTAGTAAATGCTTGTAAAATAAGCTGAATTCTCGTTTTTGGAATTCGCCTTTTTAACGTAGTTTATTCCAGATATACACACGTAAATACATTAATGTTTGGGAATTTACATCAACGTGCTAATGCTAACCGGTACGCACGGGGGATCACTGCACCGATCGAAAAGTGGTCTCACTGCTCTTGTCTAACCCCGGGGAGGATCACAGAAGGCGAAAAAGCCAAAATCCTCTACTAACCCTTTAAAGATGATCAAATTGATTCGCCATATGCAAAAAAAACACCACGACTTGACTACCAAGTTGTAATATTCTGCGTAACCATAGCAACACAGAGATGATGGTGGACTGTAGGTAAAACGTGCATGGATGCTTTTAAGAATGTCAACAATAGAAAGTTTTTGTTGAGCTTAGTTCTTTTTTTTTTAGCAGAACTATAAAGAGATATTTGGTGTTGAAGTGAGAAGTATCAGTGAGGAAGCGAATGTTATTGAGACATGTTGACCCAGACAGAACCCAGGAGGAGGAAACCATCGTGGAGAGGAACCAGCCAAATATAGCGTTATCCCTTTTTAATTAGCGCTGCACTTTTCTCGATACGTGTAGAAAACAAACACTGAATTTCACCACTCTCTATGGTCGTTGTTTTCTTTCATACATATATGTGTGTGTGTGTGTGTGTGTATCTACATACAGTAGAGAAATGATTCTATGTTCCTGTTTTATCATATAAGGAAGGGGTTTTTAATTCAAATATCATTTCAAATAAAAGCAACACAAACATATACATACATATATTACAAATAAGTATATCCAAACAGCACATGCACCAAGGCTGGCTGGCTGCTTGTTTCTGCTGCCTGCTTGTTTATCAGAGAAGGTCACGTAGACTCATTTCCTGACCACACATTCTTCTTACTTTAGATATTAAAATGTGCCAAAGTTCAGTTTGCCAAAGTGCCGTCATGGGTTAATAATTCAAACACTGCAACTAATTCACTCTGCAAAGAAAATCGTAGTTGTCGTTTATGTATCTTGATTAACATCTCTGAAAATAGAGTGAGTTTCGGTTTTAGTGTTTTGTTTACAGTCAGGCTGACGTCAGAGCCGCCACACTCTCTGGATGAGTGTGGTGGTACTGATTTCTGTTGAATCTTCTCCTTCTGGTGAAACCCACCGCGGTGGTACGTACGTACACACGTACGTACACACAACTGCCTCTGCCTCACACAACTCACTTTTGGCTTGAACAGCCGAACAAACACAAACCAAGGAGCACTCAACACCGACCGACCAACCGTAGAAGAGGCCTCGCTCCAGCATGTATGTACAGGTACTAACAAAATGTCCTCTGCGTGGTCTCTTCTCTCTTCTCTCTCTTCCTCAGATGACAGAACAACGGAAGCAGAAGCAGCGCATCGGCCTATTGGGCCATCCGCAGCACATGAACGCCAACCCCCAGCAGCCCGCGTAGCGACGACCCGACATGACCGCCCGACGAGGGCCGGCTTCCGATAAGACTGCAGAGTCTCTACTCTGTGTGTCTGTGCGGTGTGACCCCCCGCGTAGCTATAGCTTATAATGGTAGGAAACATTGTAGAAGAAACTAAACACAAATAGGTTAGTGACGGTATCATGTCTTATAATGTCTAGCCTGTGCTCGTAGTGAATCCATCCGGTACAACTCAGTAAGCCTAATGTATGTGGCCCTATCAGGGCTCCGTGGTGCCAAGTGGTTTTCTATGTAGAGACGAATGGGAGTTTTGTTCAAAACATGGCCTTTACCGAATGAACTTGAACGACAGAGAAGCCGAATGGACAGGAAAATGACACGAAAGAAAGTCCCATTTAAAAGCTTTTTTTTTGGCAGTATTTATGAACTTTCTTTCTTTGTTTTTTTGGTGCAGTACTCAAACTTATGCAACCTTCACAATATGTGGACTTGAGTCTTGAATTGTTTTGTTAGGGTTGAGAGCTTGCACTGTTCTGTCGTGTCACGTTTGTCTCATAGCCCTGGGTAGGGATTTGTTAAATTCAATCCTAATATAGAAATAATAATAATAATAATAATACTTTAATTAATATGCCAGCCCTCATAATTCGTTTTTTATTTTTCATTTCTATTTATTTCATTTCTCTGCTGTGTAAATTGCAAGAAACTCAAAGCACTCAAGATAGTTTACCATGTCATATATATATATATATATATATAGTATACGTATATATATTGAGTATACGTGTATATATACACTTTTGTTTATCTAATGCTGTCTTATCTCTTATCTCAAAGCTTATTTTATGATGATGTTATATATTCATGTGTGTCAGTGCTGCTAATACATTTTGCTCAGGAGTTTACAGCTAATAATGATTCATTAGAAAACGACCAAAATGCGTCTCACATTTTTTTTGTATGTGCCTTTCTATTTAGGTTTTTTCCCCAGTACAGTAGAGATTTCCGTTTATTTTGCATAGATGCAATGTCTGTCCTAATTATCAAAAAAATCATTGTTGTATTTAATTTATTTTTTTGTTATTTATGTTTGTTTATTTATTAATTTATTGGATTGCTTTTTTGAGTGGGACAGTATTTTTTTAAGTGTACATATACAACCATGCTTCAACCATTGCTTTTGTATACTGTAAGTAGGTACATTTCCAGGAGAATAAAAAATGGAAATAAATGCAAAAACAAACAACAGTATTTCAATTCTAAGCAGTGTCAATTTGTACATTAAAGTAGAAGTATTTATTTAAATGTATGCAAGTATCCTTTACTTCTTGAGTTTGGTTCTGGCATCACACTATGTGTACATCGTGTTGTATAGAATGTTTTAAAATAAACGCTGGTTCTAAATAGTTAACCTCAAATAACAATGAGGGTGTTGCATAAAACCAGACAATTGGGGATATATTAATGAACTACTCTGTTTCACTGATAGAGAATACGACTTGAATGCATTACCTGTAAATGACTATTGAACAATATGGTTTTAGGGTGATATGGTCGCCCTTCTAATATCAGAGTATCTGTTTCACAGTGAAAAGATGGTAATGACTTGACATGTGTTTTCTGTTAGTTTGGAACTTTACTTTTTAATGCTGTAGGCTCACGCTTGTTTTCAGTGTGAAACTAGCCCTACAATGACTAAAAGAACAACTTAAAATCAATATTTGGTTTAAACGTGAGCTATAGGCCTATAAGGAAGGGTTTTTTTTATATGGGGAATAGTATGAACTACTTTATACAGTTTAAATGAACGTTGAGTTTAAAAGAGTAACTGTTTAAATTGTGAATTAGTGTTAAACTATAAACAATGCCAATAGACATCAAGAGTATAGACTATGTGCGGTCTAAATTTAATACAAGTTTTGTAAATAGTAACAATATAAAAACCTTGTTCTGGCAAGTTCTTCCACAATGCAGTAGCACAGTTGTAACATCTCTTCTAATTAATAGCCTATAACTTGCCTATATTTTTCTTTTTTCGGTGTGCACCAAAACGAGGCCTATATCCAGCCTCACGGCCGTGCTGTGATGTTGTGAGCGGTTTAAACACGTCAGCACTCTCGTAGGCCTATCTCTTCACCTGCAGGATAATTGCGTGCGTAGCACCGCGCTAATCTCTGCTGCCAATCTACGGGATACAAACAATCTTTAAATGGTCTATTTTAAGCGCGTTCGCTGGTTCTGGTCGGTGTGCGGTTCCGTGGAAATGTACCGTCTCTATTCATTGGGCCACCTGTGAACTCTACATTTAGTCGGCTACTCGTTTCCCGTAAGAGATAGGTTTGGTTATTTTGGTGACTATTTCTGGCTCACGGGAGGACATCGGCCAGTGTGTGTGTGTGTGTGTTTTGTGTTATATGTGTGTGTGTGTGTGTGTGTGTGTTTTGTGTTATATGTGTGTGTGTGTGTGTGTGTGTGTGTTATATGTGTGTGTGCGTGTGTGCGCGTGCGTGTGTGACCCGACCAGACAGCAGTCGCTCCCATGCGGGTGACGTCAGAGCGGCAGAGCTGCTCCTTGTTCCTGGCGGCCATGAGGAGCTCAACGTGACAGCTCAGCGCGAGCAGCCGTCAACATTCTCCTGCCGCGCCGCAGGTGCACGTGTGGCGGCGAACGAGCGCAGCGTTGAAAGCACGGAGAGAGAAAAAAAGAATCATTTAAATAAAGAGGAGAGAGGACGAGAACGTGAGAGCTCGATTCCGGGGAACGCGTTAGTGAACACGTTAGTGAACGCGTTAGTGAACGCGTTAGTGAACACGTTAGTGAACGCGTTAGTGAACACGTTAGTGAACGGCGTTCGTTCAAACGCAGCCTGTTTGTTATTCGACAAGACTCAGTTGTCGTTATTGAGGCGCGAGGCGCGTCTGGTGCATGCATAAGAAGCTGCTGTGCCGCGCGCTGGTCAACATGCAGCGCGGCGCAGGCCTACCTGGAATGGCTCGTCGAAAATGATATGCTGCAACCTTTTGTCTTTGTCAATAGGCATATGCGCAGTTACCTGGATGGTTATTATTTATGTAGTCCTACTTGCATGTAGCTTTAGTAGGCCTAGTATAAAGAGTTATTGTGCGGCTTTTTTCCTGTATAATATAGTCATAATATAGTCCTACTAATAGGCTATAGCGGCAGCCTATAATTCGTGTTCTGACTATCTTTATCACTTGAGCGTCAACAAGTGACAGGAATAGGCCCGGGTCTTAAGACGACGCGAAACATTTAGCCCTACTTTTATGTTTTGAGTAAGCGCCGGGGCGCCGGCGCACGTTCCGCTCTCCACTGCGCAGCACAGCGCGTGGTGGTACACGAGACGCCTCCCGCGAGAATGGAGGGGGCGGGCCAGGCTCGTGCGGATCCCTCCTCGTTATTACTCACAGCAGAAAGGGGGGCGTGCTGCGCGAGTGTCGAGAGCGCCGTCCAACACGTGAGCCTCATGTGACTGGAGCTGGGTCAGTCTCCTACACAGAGAGAGAGAGAGAGAGAGAGACGTGCCTGTAGTCACAAGGTTTATTTAACACGTATTCAAAAACCAGCCCACTCTCTCACACATCTAGTCGGGGCGTGGAGCTGCTGTAAAACTATTGCCGTGTCTGGAGCGCAGTGACAACATCGCGTGTGTGCTTACTGCGGTCTGAAGCGGGAATGTACATTGAAAACAAATCTAGATTATTATTGTTATTAACTGGATTTTATTAGTTTTTGTTTCTTTGCCAACCCCGACTGCATCTTCTTTTTTTGCATTTTGAGGTCTGAAGTGCAACGAAAGACGCGCATTTTTATTCAACATTCAAGGGATATTTTTCTGTTATTGCTGGAACATTTCGGGAAAGATATGGAGAGGATTACAAGTGCGCAGCCGCCTCCTTGTATGCCCAAACACCCGTCGCTGGACATAGCAGACATGCAAGGGTAAATATTGATTTTATTTTTGTGTCATCATTATTATTATCGTCCGTTTCTGCATGTATATTCAATTGGCATATTTTAAACTTTTTTTTAGCATTTTGCCTGAAATTAATATTAAAAAAACAACATCGCCTATGGATAACCATGAATATAATTTCTGTCCCCATAGAATGGAGTATCCCATGTACATGTACAAACCCAGAAGAGGCGTGAAGCGTGGGGATGACAGCAAGGTAAATAGAAGTTTAGGCCTAACTATTTACACATCTCACGTTACCATTCGTTCTCTCGGTGACGCGATCCTTCATTTATGAATTAATTCATACGAATACTTAATACTGCCTTTTATTTCCACCCTCTCCAGGAGACATACAAGTTGCCTCACCGATTGATTGAGAAGAAAAGACGTGACAGAATCAACGAATGCATCGCACAGCTGAAGGACTTGTTGCCAGAACACCTAAAGCTTACAGTGAGTGTGAGTTTCTTTATCTTCGTTTTTATCTCAAGTGTGACCGACGAACTGCACATGTCTGATTGCTCCTACTGCTTAGTTATCTTTTTATTATTATTAAAGCACCTTAGCCGCAGGCACCTATTGTTGTTATTATTACTAGTGCAGTGACCTATTGTTGTTATTATTACTAGTGCAGTGACCTATTGTTGTTATTATTACTAGTGCAGTGACCTATTGTTGTTATTATTACTAGTGCAGTGACCGTTCAAAGCGTGCCGATTGCTTGATCTCCGGTATTGCTGCTTGCAACTTTGTCGAGAACCGCTCATCCTAAAAAACGTAACACTGCACTTCCTTGGGTCCTTCCTTGGGTGTGAAGTCGATCGGATGAACGGTTAACTTTGCACATTGATCGACATTGACGGCAATCGATTAAATAAAAAAAATCGCCCCTATTTGAACAATCTCTAGCGCCACCAATAGGTCAAATTTGAACTTTTCAAAAGGCTCCATCTCCGGGTTACTTGACGCTATACCATTGAGCCTGGTCTCATTCGTTTTCATACGCTCTACAACATTGCAAAGGGAACCATTTACTTCCGCTTGACAACATTTTCCGCCATTTTGAATTCTCTCAGAAATATAGGGCTATAGGGCTATAGGGCTAAAGGGTGTGGTCGCCCTTAAAAACTGAGGAAAAACACTATTTAGACCTCCTAAACCTTTTGTTCAAATACCATCAAACTTGCTTTGTTAAACACTTGAGTTATTAGTAAAAGTCAAAATCAAGAGAGAAAACGGTATGGCCGCCACAGCTGGAAACATTGGATAAACCCCCACCTTGAAAGGAAGTGGGCATGGCTTCTAAACAGTCAACACCTACATTTTTGGACTCGGCCTGAAATGTTACTTTATAAAAACCTCTTTTAGTACAAGAAAGATAAATCAATAACCACCAGAGGCCAAAGAGTGCACAACATGATAGACAAAACGCAGGACATTGGAAGGATAAACATTTATTTTATTTATTTAACTGAGGGAAAAGGGTGAGGAAGCAGAGAAACGTTCTTCCTATCCATGGTATTAACTCTCCACTCTTCGCAGCCCTTCCTTCTGGTGACACAAAGAGCACAAACTTAACACTTTCAAACATTCGGTTCTTTTCAATGTACTTGGCTTCCTTCCTTCCTTCCTTCCTTACTTACTTACTTGTAGCGAGCACTTCAGTCCTTTCTTGTATCTCGCCTGCCTCTCTCTCCTTCTACATTCATGTGGGTTCTCTTCAAGCCAGTTACCTTGATTGGCAATAGGCCTCAGCTGGGTGATTGCCCATTGACCCTAGCTGGAACATGTTTGGCTTCCTCCTTGCTAACATTTCTTGAGGTTCAAGGCTTTGCTGTCGACCTTTAATCTCAAGCACTATAATCTTACACTATGTCACTGGAGATCTGATGCTCCAACGGTCCCGTCTTCAGCTCACTGTTCGTACAGTTTTGCCCCATTGATGCCACTTGCTTGACACTGCTCCCTGCTGCAGTGCGGCTATACTATATTCCTATTACCCCTGTGCAAATTCACAGGAGAAATACAAGGCTTTATTGTGTGTGTGTGTGTGTGTGTGTGTGTGTGTGTGTGTGTGTGTGTGTGTGTGTGTGTGTGTGTGTGAGCGTGTGTGTGTGTGAGCGTGTGTGTGTGTGTGTGTGTGTGCGAAAAGCATGGCATGGCTTCCCAACCCCGTGGCGGAGGGCTTATCCTCTGTTCAGCTGCTGAACGTGTTACATAAGGAAGATCAACATGCTTATCGGAGGTCTTCCTGTTTTAGACGCTGGGTCATTTGGAAAAGGCGGTGGTGCTGGAGCTGACTCTGAAGCATGTGAAAGCCCTGAGCACTCTGCTTGAGCAGCAGCAGCAGAAAATCATCGCCTTGCAGAATGGCCTGCAAATTGGTAAGTCTCACAAACATGGAAATATATACAATCACACACACACACACACGCACACACACACACACACACACACGTTTTCTCCCCCCTTAGTTGTTGGATTGAGTCACAAAAACATAACATAATAATGTTAATACATGTTAATAATGATGAATACATTAATTTGTATAACACTATTCTAGGTACTCAAAGACACTTAACAAAAACAATCCATCCACAAAATCTTTTTTTTCCCGATCCACCTGTTTAATTTTGTTCATCGGAAAAACCTATGCATCGAACCGGTGTGGTGTAGTGTAAATCTGGTGTAGAACGTGGTGACCTAAACACGGGTTTGTTCCTTCCAGGCGAGCAGGGAGGCCATGGGGCCGAGAACGGCGAGGAGATGTTCCGCTCCGGGTTCCACCTCTGCGCTAAGGAGGTCCTGCAATACCTGGCCAATCAGGAGAGCAGCAGGGACCTGAGCTCCTCCCAACTCATTAGCCACATCCACAAGGTCGCGTCGGACGTCCTGCACTGTCCCGTGAGCCCACGGCCGCCGCCCCACTCCTCCTCCTCCTCCTCCTCTGTCCAACACCAGGCCGCGGAGACTGTGGAGAAGAGCACCGCCCCCCAGCCCCAGGCGCGCGTTCCCGAGGGCCACGCCATGAACTGCGTGCCTGTCATCCAGAGGACTAACGCCCACGGAGGGCACGGCGAGCAGAGCGGGAGTGACACGGACACGGACAGCGGTTACGGCGGCGAGCACGAGAAGCTACAGCGGACAGAGTGCCGCGGCGAGGACGGCAGCGCGCTAAAGCAGCCGGGGGCGTCCGAGAAGAGCGCCATCAAACAGGAGGACCGCCACCACCACCGCCACCACCACCACCACCGTGGCAGCAATGGCGGCCGTGACGACGAGGACGATGAGCCCAGAGCCAAGAGGTCCAGGTGTGGCTCTTCCGAGGACGAGAGCCTCTCTGCTCAGCTGGGGGCCGGGTCCAGCTACATGAGCTTCACCCACAACCAGCCTCCCTTCTGCATGCCCTTCTACCTCATCCCGTCCGCCGCCGCCGCCGCCGCCGCCGCCTACCTGCCCATGCTGGAGAAGTGCTGGTACTCCGGGGGCATGCCCGTCATGTACCCACCGGGCCTGACGGCGGGCTCCGCTGGCAGCTTACAGCAAGAAGCGCTCTCCTCCTCTTCCTCCTCCTCCTCTCTGGTGAGGTCCCCCAGGGCTGGCTCCCCGGCACAAAACCACCAGAGCCCCACCATGGAGTCCCCCACTCTTCTGCACGCCCTGAAACAGATTCCCCACTTAAACATGGAAACCAAAGACTAAAACTGTTTATTCTTTTGTTTTTTTATTTGTATTATTAAAAATTTTGTTGAAATCCTGCCCTCCGAATGTTGAGAACTTTACCCACTGGAAATTACCAACGAGAGATATGGACAAAAAGCGCTGGTGTCTGGCAGTTAGCGCGGTCAAATCCCTCTCTCTCTCTCTCTCTCTCTCTCTCCCTCTCTGTCTCTCTGTCTTTCTCGTCTTGAGGGTCCAGGCCTCTTGTGGTCCCCTTCATTCATCGTGCGCTCTCAGTAGACTGAAGGGTAACAATAATTAGTCGGTGAATCCTGAACGCTCTCCTCATTGTTATTGTTTACAGATCACCTGTCGTGTAGCTCTGAAACACTGTGATGACGGCTAGTTCAAAGTTGAAAGTAGTGTAGAAGTCAGGAGAGTTTTTATTATTATTATTATTATTATTATCTTTTTTTTGTTCAGCTTGGTTTCTCTACACTTTGTGATGAATGTCAAAAGCCAACCCATAATGTGCTGCGGTGAAAATGCCCACCCACCGTAAATCATGGGCTTGTGCACATAGCGGGTCTGCAAAGAATGTTAGCTGTTGAACAAAAAGAAGCCCTCCCCAAGATAGATGCTGCTTCGAGGAGTTCATGATTATTACCTGCTGTCGATAGCTGAGCTGGGCCATTCTTGTATTGCTATTCTCTTGCATAACCTCTCCCCAGGGACTACAACAGGACCATTCTTAAAGACTAGAATGTTACCAAGTAATGTCTGGTACAATGCTAGCCGGAGATTTCTGTCACGCATTTCATCCATAAACTACCTTGCGGCTATAGGGTCACACAATGGTTTATTGTACTCAGAGGGACGGTATGTTCACCAACCAGCCATGGTGGTTTGTGTCTGTCGAACGGTGCGTGCCGTCCGTGGTTTTTACATTACATAAGTTTGTGACACGTTATTATTTGTGCAACTAGATGGAGCTCCTGTGAAGTAATGTATTGTAATAATTTCTGTTTAAAACTTTTGTCTCAACTCGTACATCTTTATTTTTGATACGTGACCCACTGAGTGTATTTGCATTGTAACTAGTGAGAGAGAGGGAGTTCAAGGTTTGTTCGCTGTATGCCAAGGAAAACACGTTGGTAGCATTGTGCTAAAGCCGGATCTGCATCATGCTAACACATCTCTAGTCTATTGCCTTTTGCTTGTTTAAAGCAGACACAAGTCTCAATGTATTTACACTAAATCATATGTCTGTGACAAAGAGCGTGAATGTATAATGTTCAAAACAAAAATAATAGTTTTGTAAAGAAGAAAGAGGTACTGGATATTTTTATTTTAAGATGTAACACAGGGTGGTTTGTTGTATATATTTTGTCTATAAAGTATTGTTGATATACATTAAAAAATATTAATAAAGTTTTTTTTTCCTCTTGTGGAAATATGTGTTTGTATTTGGATATGCTTTATAACCATATATGCTCAGCTCCTAAAAACAACACACACTTACGTAACAAGACTTACATAACGTATAGAACAGCCGTTCCTCTGTAAATCAATAGTGTGTCTCAGATTACAGTTCTTCCACATGTCCACGCTCAGGACATTTTCATTAGTTACAACTAAAATTGTAAAGATTATCACATTATTGTTGCAGATTTGAAATATAAAAAATACCTTTATTGTAGACTTATATGATGCTATAGTGTTAAGTGGTGAATTTTTGTGGTTGACTTTCTATAGCATACAAGACAATAGCTCACTACTACTTTATCCTAGTTTATTACTGTTACTATTTTATGGAATTAGAGAATAAAGCTAGCATCTTTTTGTCTATTTTAATCATTTTTATAACAAAGTAGGAATGTTTAGGCACATCATTCGGCAATATACTCAAAAGTAGTCTACTATTTTATGTTAATAACTGTCTGTCTGTATTTAAATGTTATTAGGACAATCTTAAAATATCATATTTACTGATTATTTATGATTTATCTGTAAAGAATTAGAGAATGTAGCCTACTCGTTAAAACATTAAAATGGGTGTTGAGGTCTTATGAGGGTATAGAATAAGCATTGAAAAGAGCATGAAGCAACTTTGATTTCACTTTATTGTTAAATGATAATGACATGTGCGAATCTCCACTTAAGGAAGAATTATGCACACATTAAGCCTAATTTATTTTTCTTGTTTCTCTCAAATTGCCCAATTGTATATTTTTATTTTGTAAAAAAAATCGAATTGAATCCAATTCGATTACCTGAAGTTGCAACCTTACAAACTGAATAGCATGATCCGAATAACTGTACAACCATGATCCGAATAACTGTACACCCATGATGGCGTTTCATAGACGCAGTGCGCACGCCACCTGGTGCTGACATGGGAACACGTCACCCTGGACGCCCGAGCGTGTGGCATCATGCTGGGCATCATCGGGTCAAATCCGGACCATGAGCAAACAACGCAAACAGACCAAAAACCAAACACATTAAAACACATCTCGATAGCCATGTCGATATCGGTCGATATGTCGGCAAACTCCCAAGTTGTAGCCAATGCTGTGTGATGCTAAGAAAAATATGTTTATTATTTTTAAAATCCTCCCTGGATATTAGGCTAAGTGCAAACCAACGCAAACAAAGCAACGCTCACCGAAACTAATGCAATAACGACGCGTCAGGCGATCCTCATTATTACACCAAAATACGGAAGTCCTCGGCAGGCAAATATCTGCACCATCTACCGGTGTTGCGTCTTTGTCGACTGCTGGATGCAGACAGAGCATCATTATGTTGTCCGCGTTTCTGTTGTTTTCTCTCGTGGTGCCCTGCACCACAGACTTTGCCCCACCTTTACTGAACATAAGCTTGGATGATCCCCCCGAAACCCGATGGGCGCCCATACTGAAAGTATATGACATTAACTTTCTGAAGACAGCAATGGCTGAAATAATCGAGTAAGTTGCTGATTAATTATCATGTAACGAATAAATAGCGGATTTATCAATATTAAAGTAATATTATATTGCTCCAGAATGTATAGTCATATTACGATGTGTGGGCCTAATAGCGCACATAATGTGCACATTTACATGTTGAAAGTTTCTTTTGACTCAACATGAGCTGTTTCTGTCATGATGATAGGTAGGCCTATGTAGGGCTATACGATGGATGACTACATGATTTACTATTGCAGCTCTACAGCTCCAAAATGGGTCCATAAAGCTTTGGTTCCCGTGGTAATGGCGCTGGAGAAGTACATCCCCCAGCCGTACGCAGGCGAGATCCGTGGCTTGGCGTCCCTCGCTGGAGCCAGCGTTTCAGATCTCATCCTGCTCAACTTTGCCTATGAAATATCTGCGTAAGTATCTTTACCAGGCTCAGACATCTTCTACCTAAGTTCCCAAGCATTATACATGTAGCACCTGTTTTACAATAAAAGTTGAAAGTAGTTGAATAGAACATGCCTTGAAACAATAATTAAAAAAATACATTGAAATAATGAATAATGAACGTGTTATTGAGTTATACATTTTCCCAAACTGTGATGCAACACTGTGTCAATATCCCACACTCTTTTATTCATTCATAGATTTTGTACGAGCATTGTTGCCCAGGACACCAAAGGAATTGTGTACCACGGTAGAAACCTTGATTACCCAAAGAAAGTACTGAGGAATCTCACTTTCAATGTACAATTCATCAAGAAGGGGAAAGTAAGTTACAAAACCTCCATTTGGCAGTATAGTACGATGTAGTCCAGCTACCACGATTATTGCTGTTCAGAACATTTTCATTGTCAGTTTGTGGTTATTTATTTATAACTTACCTTAAAGGTGGTGTACCGTGGCACATCCTTCGCTGGCTACGTGGGCCTGTGGACGGGACAGAGTCCCAACAGGTTCACCATATCTGGGAACCAGCGCGGTAAGACCACGCTTCTCATCCCAATTCAGTGCATTTTCTCCCAACAGCAACCCCTGTGTGTATAAAATGTACTGCTTGTTGGCTGCTTGTCCTCAGGTAAGAATCACTGGTGGAACTGGTGGAAGAACGTGGTCTCTGCTTTCCTTTTGAAGAGATCCCCAGTCAGCTGGTTGATCAGGGAGGTGAGTGGCAGTGGCGTCATTAGCCCTGAACATTTGGGGCTTCAGCCTAGCCATGAATGTTTTGGCTTTGTTCTGGAGCTGATTATTTGTAATTTTGCAGAGCAGAATTTTGCTTGGAATTGCATTTGCTGAGGCGCAATAAAGCAGTACACTCATGCTGTCAGTAGAAATTTCGTCATGGCATCTAAAAATATAACCATATAATGTGGCAAGCAGTCAGCTTATTCCTTAAGTGGTTTTTTTGTTATTGGTCAAGGATGAATAAACAAATAACTAGAAATATCAGGAATACCATCCTGCATCATTAATCGACAACTTGCATAAACTAAGAATAGTGTGCCACCACTACTAAATCTGACATCAATAACAGTTAATGCCACACTCGGCTCCTCCGACCACAAGACACAGGCAGTTGATGAGTAGTTTATTGTTTATTGTGACGTTGAGAATAGTTTTGCAAGCAGAGCAGGTGGTACGTGCTGACACGTCCGCGCTCGTCTCGAGTGTGTGTGCTGGTGGCTGGTTTAACCTGTGGGCCTTGATTGGCCAATGCCTCACAGGTGTGCAGCCTCACCCAGCAGCCCCAGAGTCAGCCTGACTCGGGCCAGGTGAGGCTGCTTAAACCAGCCACCAGCCACACACACTCCACAGTTTTCAGTTTTCAAAATGGTGATTTGATGAGGGATTCAAAACGCTTGTGTAAACAGGGCCTATATGTGATACTGTACATGAACCCCTCCCCAGACCTTGGAAGGAGCAGAGGACTTCCAGGAGGCTGTTCTGAGGCTGTCCAAGACCCCCATCATTACGGAGGTCTACTACGTCGTGGCGGGGGTGCGGGCTGGGGAAGGAGCAGTGATAACCAGGGACAGGAGAGGCCCTGTCGATATCTGGCCCTTGGATTTTTTTAACGGAGAGTACGCACAACCGATGACCGTGACGCAATGACCAACAGAGACAACTGTGGGCAGAGTTTGGGTGTGTCTTTAATTTATGTTTGAATGTTTTTGTCTGTTTTTTTCATTTCTAGATGGTACCGCATAGAGACAAACTCTGACCATTGGCGTCCTCCCGGCAGGGGTGATCATCGAAGGTGTGTGGCTCTTCTGATAACTAATAAGTAATATAAGTGTAATAAGTGATAATCAACTTCAGCGTATTCATTTAATAACCAGGTTTTCCTGGATACTACGAAAAACGTGTTTTGGTGCTGGGATGGGATTGTGTCAAATCTTATTTTTGTTATTTTAGAGAAGAAGCTGCCAAGGCGTTGAATGCTACCGGCCAGAAAAACATCAACTTGGTTACACTTCATCAGGTATGTACTAAACAAACACATCAACAAACATGAAAGTCAAACTCTACGTTTAACCTTTTGAAAATAT
Organism: Trachyrincus murrayi; assembly: GCA_900323305.1. Taxonomy (NCBI): domain Eukaryota; kingdom Metazoa; phylum Chordata; class Actinopteri; order Gadiformes; family Macrouridae; genus Trachyrincus; species Trachyrincus murrayi. The sequence continues at coordinate 48,724 of OOFB01036737.1, forward strand.
GCAAAGTTGTATTAATCCTCGCCGTCCCCCTGTGTACAGGTTTTGTCTGTGTATCCAGTGTGTAATGGGTAAGCATGATTTAACACACAGTATTTATCTACAGTATTTATCCTTATCTATTGGTTCACTCTTGTCGAGTGTGTATATCCGCATAGGGTTTGGTATTTGGGCTTTCAGTCCCAATTGTCTGCCTTCAGTAAAACATATAACCAGGCCTTTGTTTCACATGGCTGTTAGGGAAGCACAATTGCTGTTAAGGAAGTACAATTGCCATAGTTTCTTACCAGAAACCCTATGTCTATGGCACACACAGCCTACATGTTTTATTCTGTCAGGATCCTGTATATGTTGAACAATGTAATACCCATAAATCAACAGTTAGCACTGTTTAATTGATTTCATTGATTGATTTCATTTGATTTCATTGTAATATTCTCAGAATTACTGTTTACACCACCACCATGAGTGCAGCAATTCCTGGGGAATATAACACTCTTGTCAGGCCGCAGGTAATGAAAAAGATTTACATTTTTTTCTCATTTCTTGGCTTTGTCGTTTGTGGGTTGATAGTTTCCAGTAGTGACATCTTTCCTTCTTTCTTTTTGTTCCAACAAGGGTTGTCACGAGAACGTGTGAATCTAAAATTTTGGGATCAACAGAAACGGCTTTGAAGAGTAATTTTTTGTATCTTCAATATAGAATGCCACAAAACGTTTATATAAGTTGAATAACAGAATTGCTAGTATGTCTAACACCCCAGATATAGGCTGATTCTTACACATTATGGATATGTTATTATTATTATCCATGCTTAGTGTTGTGTGTCAATGTGTGTCAATGTGTCAATGTGTCTAGATTGTAAGGTCACTGTAACAACACAGAATGTTTGCACTGTGGAAGCTGTCAATCAGCTGTCAATGCTGCAGTATGTGAATGGATGCCACCTTATTTTAAGTAGTAATTTTAAATAAAGTTTGAATTGAAGCAGACCCACTAGTGGCTTGACTTGCGTAATTAATGAATAAACTGTTTTTTCAATTAAAAAAGATAATAACTTGATGATGCCAGTATGATGCATTAGTTAAAATAAATGATGATGATGATGATGGTGCTCATGTATGTAAATGTTGTTCAAATTGACCACTGTTGTCCCAGTGGTAGATACCATATAAGCAGAAGCAACCAAAGTCAGGTCATATCTGTTTTACAAGCCAAAATATTCCCCACAAATTAATATTTAATAAATTCGATCAAGATGGTGATCTATTGTTCCACAAATGCCACCAATGAAGTGAGTGATGTTTTTGTTGAACAAAAGGGAAAGTCACGTCACGTGCCACTAGTTGTGTGTTCCCGAAAGGTCACATGACGTGACAGCGCAGCAGCCACTTCCTGTGCAGACGACTGACTCGCAGCTCGAGACGGGACTTCAGACGGCGGCGCAGGTTTCTTCTTCTCTCCGGTTCCTACCACCGACGTTCAAAAGAAGATGTTGGCCCTCATGAACAGGCTGCTGGACTGGTTCCGCTCGCTGTTTTGGAAGGAGGAGATGGAGCTTACGTTAGTGGGACTTCAGTACTCGGGCAAAACGACGTTCGTCAACGTGATAGCGGTGAGTAGGAAACCAGCACCGTCAGTGTGGGCCCCAGGCTGCTGCTGCTGCTGCTGCTGCTGCTGCTGCTGCTGCTGCTGCTGCCGCCACCTTAAAATCACACATGCAATGGTCTCCCCCCCCCCCCCCCCCCCCCCCC
>OOFB01036740.1:0-15777 GCA_900323305.1 Trachyrincus murrayi
TTTAGGCTAGGCTACTGTATCTGTATAACTCTGCAGTAGAACTTCATTGTCCCCTAGAGAGAACCATGCTTCATTGGGATTTCACGTGGAATTTTATGCAAATTTCTGAACGGTTAAACGGTTAACTGATAAAAAATATGGCCGTTTAAACGGAAGAAAATTTTTCCATTTGTCACATCCCTAGTATATATACATGGTGATTTGGTCTCAGAAGATAACTACCGGATCATCTTCCTAATTCAAATAGTAAACAACACAGTTGTTTGGTGTTCATATTCTGTGCTGTGATTATGTTGCTGTCTCCCCCTCGTTTTCACTACAATCCAGTTTTCTTTGGCCTCCAGCAAAACAAAATAGGATACTCAGGGAACTTCTGATTAGTCAATTAGAGCCCTCACTGACACACACAAACAGTACACAAATACTTCACATTCAAATCCATAGACACCAAACATCCAGCATTGCTTCACGATCATATTGGCCCCTATTGGCATTAGGAGGTAGTGGTGTGATGTTAATGTCTTGCTGATTTGTTTTAGTATACATTTAATGAAGCTATATTTTACAAGAAAAAAATCTGAATGAGTTGTTATGGTTTGCAAAGATTCTAGAAGGTTTCAACCCAATCAATATCTGCCGGTAATATCAATGTTCCGGTGAACGTAATCGCATTGCTCTACTACACACTAAGTGATTAGTAGTGGATCCACCCCAACCATGCCAAGAAAACAACTTGCAGGACAAAGGAAGCGAGCGCCCATCTGTGCGAGATAAAAAAGATGAGATGAAATGTCTGCGAAGGCGATGGCAAAGCCTGCGGTTCTACGAAATGAGGTCCACAGAACCGCCATCCAAACCCAGCATCACCAGATAGAAGTCATGATAGCACCAATGTGAAATTAACTGTGTTCTTCTGTCTGTATATATTATATACAATATATTAAGTTTACCAAATATATTAAATGTCTCTCAAACGAATATGTCTCTCAAATTGTAGGCTACAATATATAGGCCTAACACTAAATACAATAACTGTACGTTCTTGTGTCTGAGACGCATCGCCATGCACGCAGAGTATAGCTAGAGTTCTCAACAGCTTGATTCGTTATTATTCATTTGTTCCTATAGGCCTAACTATAGGCCGTGGTGATTTTAGTTTGACAGTATTTGCTTGCAAAACAAAATATCTTGGGGACATAGGACATATTTTTTTCAGATTAGTCTTGTTCTAAAGACTGGACTTTGGACAATATTTCACACAATTAGATGGCTGATATTGATATTCAACGGCAAACTGAATTCATCATCACGGATATAATTGTATGTGTTCCGTCCGTCTGAAACAAACCAAATATATTAAATGTCTCTTAAACAAATCAATAACATTTTACGATAGGCTATAATATAAAACTAAATGCAAATGTGTGTGTTGTGTTGGACACACGCCATACATGCAGAGTAGAGTTCTCAACTGCTTGATTCGTTATTATTCGTTCGTTCATATAATTATAATACCAGTGTTGACTTGTCCCTCAAACGAATGTCTCTCAAATTTTACAATATAACCTAGAAAACTAACTAATTAGTGTGGTTGCAAAGCAAGCCACATTATTGTTATTCTGTCTTATTTTTATTAGTGTGGTTGCAAAGCAAACACACTATTGTTATTCTATGTCTTATTATTAGAGTGAATGCACACTATTGTTATTGTAATCTTTATAATTGTAATCTTTATAATTGTGAATGCTGCTGCATCAGCATTCACACTATTGTTATTGTAATTTGTATTATTATTCTTCCGTACGTTTTAGGACCACTACTACTTCTGCCTACTTTCGCTACAGAAACCGTTCAAATATCAGAATGTTGTGCTCTTTAAAGACATTATGCTAATGTATTCCGACTTTTAACTATTAAAGTTAGTATTCAACTTTTTGAAATCTTTTACAGTTTTTGAACAATCAGTTTACGTTTTATGCTGCTGCTTTCACTCCTTTTGACCTTATAATGGGTATGTGTTGCACTGCTTAGATTGTGTGATGTCACCAACTGATCCTCTGCTGCCTTTCTGTTTCTTCAAGAATGTGTCACGTCAACCCTCTCTCCAACATTCACTTCTCATACACAATGTATACATCAAAACATAGACAAATTTGTCCTCTTTCACATCTGTAACTATTTAAGCAGTAGGACTTACACTTTTTAAGATTTTTGCCTTAAAGCACTAATACTGTGTTGCATACTCTTTGGCTTCAATGGGTAAGCAAAATCTTCTGCATAAAACATTCTCTTTCTGCATTAACATTCTCTCTAACCAGAATAGCTAAGTAAACTTAGTAACTGAGGGCTTAGTAAACACATTTTTTTCTTCTTTTGCATAGCAAGTATTTCTGACCAAACACAGGATTTCACTTGCAATGAACATTCAACATTCAACAATATTCAAATATTCATAACAAACACAATATACTCTCACTGCTATATAAAATATCTTCGCAACAATTTACAGCTTCAGTTGTTACATCAAACACTTTCAATGAACATTTACTCATTTCACTTTTTTTTTTCTAGGGCAGCGATCCGCCTACACCCTTTACATATCACAGGTCCAGGACAACTCACGGCTTGATCTCTCGTCCTGACTTTGTGTGGTATGAAGCTGAGTTGGTCAACAGTTCCAGTGTGTGTGTTTCAGGTAAGTATGGTGTTTTTTCATGTGTGTTTTTCAGGTGAGTGTGGTGCCTTTTGTGTATTGTCCTGTTCCTCATGCTCTGTGTCTGCTAAGCCGACCCTGTTGTCAGACCAGCTGTGCTTCTCCTTGGTGCTCCGGAGATGTCTGCAATTGCGGCGGTACACCTGTCCATCTTGAGTGCGGAGGATGTAGGACCATTCAGTATCAGCTGGCTGGATGATGACTGCTGACTTCCAGTAGCCCTGCTCTTGGAGTCAGACGGACTCTCCGTTGTGCAGTGGTGGTGACAGTCTAGCTGATCTGTCAAAGTATCTCTTTTGGTGCTGTTCACCGTTTTGCATGGCCTTCTTTGTGGCTGACGACCTCAGGCTGCAGCTGCTTGGTGGTGTTGGGTAAGATCGACCGAAGCCTGCGGCTCATCAACAGCTGTGCTGGTGACTTGAAATTGTCAACTGGTGTGTTTCGGTATTCAAGGAGACTGAAGTATGGGTCTCTTCCGTCCGCCTTGGCTTTGTCCATCAGCGCTTTTGCTGTCTGTACAGTTCTTTCGGCAAGGCCATTACTCTGAGGGTAATATGGGCTTGACGTGATGTGTTTGAATTCCCATGACTTGGCGAATAATTCAAACTCCTTTGATGCATATTGGGGACCGTTGTCTGACACTACTGTCTCCGCGATGCCATGTCTCGCAAAAGCTGCTTTTAGCTTGTGTATCACAGCTGCTGATGTGGTACTGTTAAGCCTGTCTAATTCAAAGAACCTGCTGTAATAATCCACAGTTACAATGTAGTTCTCACCATTCCAAATGAACTGTCTGTCGCCACTACCTGCCATGGCCTGTCTGGGATGCGGTGAGATATCATGGGCTCTTTGGGGTTTGATGGGCAGTGTTCTTGACACGTGGAACAATTTCCAACAATGTCATCAATGCGCTTGGACATTCCGGGCCAAAACATAATGTCACGTGCTCTTTGCTTACTTTTTTCCATGCCCATGTGGCCTGCATGGATCTTTGTCAACATCTTTTCTCTGAGACTGGTGGGGATGATAATTTTCTCCCATTTGAAAAAGATTCCATTTATTTTACACAGTTCATCTCTGTGATTCCAGAACTCACTCACGCTCTAAGGGCATTTTCTCCTCTCCTCTGGCCGTCCCTCTTGAATGACTTTTTCCAGGATTGTGAGCTGTTCGTCTTTCTGTTTCAGCTTGGATCTCCTTCATCCTTTCGTCGCTCACCGGCACGCTACTGTACACTGTGTGTACTTGTACATCCATCCCCTCGCTGAGGCTGGCGTCCTGATAGGTAAGTGATTTTCTGGAGAGCGTGTCGGCTACAGGGATATCTTTACCAGGACGGTGGGTGATTGTGAAGTCGTACTTTTGTAACTGGAGGATCATTCTCTGTAGCCTTGGTGGTGCTGCGGTCAGCGGCTTCTTCATGATCGACTCCAGGGGCTTGTGGTCAGATTCCACATGGACATGTTGGCCGTAGGCGTATTGGTGAAAACGCTTGAATCCAAACAGGATTGCATACATCTCTTTCTCTATTTGTGCACAGTTGACTGTGAGAGACTTGGAAGCGTAGCTGATGGGCCTTCCTTCTTGTAATAGCACAGCCCCTAGCCCATACTTAGACGCGTCCACCTGCAGGCTGAGCTCTTTGGCAGGATCAAAGTAGGCAAGGACTGGCCCCGGCTCTCTGGTAATGATGTCCTTCATCGTCTGAAATGCAGCATCATGTTGTTTGTCCCACAGGTACTCGTTGGACTGCTTCAGCAGCTGTCGCATTGGTGCGTTAATCTCGGAGAGGCTGGGGGCGAACTTGGCTAAGTAATTAGCCATTCCCAACACGGTCTCCAGTTCCGCACAGTTCCTTGGTGGCTCCATCATCTTGATGGCGGCGATTTTGGCTGGATCCGGCTTGATTCCTTCAGCTGAGAGGCGATGCCCAAAATAGCTGACCTCAGTAGCTCCGATTGTGCTCTTCTCAGGGTTGAGCCGGACTCCTTTCTCTCGTGACCGTTGAAGCATGGCACGGAGATTTCTGTCGTGTTCCTCTTGGGTTGCGCCGTATATGAGGACGTCATCTACAATGGCGACTACACCATCAAGACCTTGGTAGGTTTCATCTATTTTTCTCTGGAATTCATCCTGAGCTGAGATAAGACCAAATGGTAGGCGCAGAAACCAGTAGCGCCCAAATGGCGTGGTGAATGTAGTGAGCATCGAGGACTCATTCGTGAGTTTGATTGCCCAGTATCCTGAACGTGCATCCATTACACTAAAGTATTGTGCACCAGCTTGTGTGTAACGTCCTCTAGCGTTGGTAGAGGGTAGTGGGGACGCTTCACGTTTCAACTTTGCATAAGCTTGACTTATGCATTCATTGAATTATAATGGGTCATATTGATATATCTGTGGTTTCGGTATGTCACGTCATTTTTCACTACTTTTCCTTGAGAAAGGTGATGGGTGCTAATGAGTGGAATGTGCCTCTTTTGTTCTTTGTGCTAATCAACCCCCTCCCCCATCCGATACAGAGGAGAAGCTTGAAAAACCTTTCACCAATGAATCTGACTGACCAATTTAGAATGAAGCTAAACGATAGTTTTGGTTTTGTTTGTCACATGTCAAATCTTGAAACTAAAAAGCCAAGTGTTACCATTTGAGCCTGACTAAAATCGAACAATTGGCTTTTTGGTTACTGAAAATACAATATAAACCAAAGCTGTGGTTTAGTTTGAAGTATAGTTATAGTTCATCTTAGTTGACAGACAATTTCAAGACGAAACTAGTTAGAACTATGCGACTAGTCAATGTAGTATTAGTTTTAAATAATAGGCCTGATAACAATATGAATATATATCTTACTTGACTGACAAAACAAACTTTCTTTATAAAATTTTGACCTCAAATTTTAAAACATATGATCACATTCTTTGGTGAAAGCTTTTTCAAACTTCTCCTCTGTATCAGATGGGGGAGGGGGTTGACTAACGCAAAGAACAAAAGAGGCACATTCCACTCATTAGCACCTTTCTCAAGGCAAAGTACTGAAAAATTACGTGACATACCTAAACCACAGACATCAATATGACCTATTATAATTCAATTAATGCATACGTCAATGATGACTGCATATGATGTAATTGCGCTAATGGCTGTTATTAACATGGCTAAAACTTAGGGACCTATATATGTGGCTGTAAATGCACCACAAAGACAATAAAAATCAAGTACTGTCATCACTGTTGCCCACAGTAATAAGGGTTCCAAATTCAGTCAAATCAAGAAAAGTCCTCCTTGGGAAGTCTCAAAAGATCTAACATCTTTCCCCCACAATTTTGTAAACTTTTTAAAAATATATATTTTTCAATGTAAATATATATATTTTTCCTGGAGTAAAATGACGCTAGACAAATCATCGTGTTCTCGCATATAGTACATTTTTATTGTTTTATTTGTATAGAAAAATTATTTTTGCTTAGGCCTACCAATGAACCTATAAATACCAAAGCCTTTTTATAACAAGCATATCATTTATTCATAGCCTACATATATGCGATTGATGTGAGACATTCAGGTGTTACAATTACGGTAGGCTACAAGGCAGTAGTTTAATATCAAAATATCAAATACGTTACATATGTTTATATGTTTATATAAACCTACCAGACCTAGTCAGCAAAGGGTTATTGTGGTTCATATGTGTGAGATTAATTAATATTAGTTATTTTGGTCCAAGTGCAACTGCTTCAAATTAGTAATTGTTTAGTCTGCTATAGATTTCATTATTAATCTTATAGTAAACCTGCACCTTTGCGACGCCTGCTGGATAAAAGTTGAACTGCGGCCTCAGCTACAGTGGGGATCATGTTTACAGCGCAAAATTGCTTGTAACCTTGTTACAATGCCATTTCGGAATTTTAAGAACACACGTGTAAACAAGACATATTTAGGAAAGGTCATGAAAGGGCGATGCTGAAACTTGGTTGAGAGTTTTACAACAAAAAAAAACGACTAGGGGTCAAAATGACCCCCTCATGGCGGTTTTAGTGTTAAAAAACCATAGTGCAAATACTTGCAAGGCAATTTTCAAAACGATCACCCCCCGCCCCCTCGGAATTTTGGTAAATGGACCTAATTTTAATCTTTTTGTCTCAAGGTTTTAGTTTTTTCATGAACCATGAACACAAATGACACAAAATCTGGTACATGTTCTTCTTAGATGTGCGATTTTATGACAACCGACCATGACTTAATTTTCTTTTTTTTTTATTGAGTTGAACATTTCCGAAACTTGGTTTCTAGACCTTATTTGACATGCTGAAGCTTTTTGCCCCCCGTTTGACCAAAAAGTTTCCCATACATACAGGGACTTGAAACGTAGCGTGTTTGCGTATTATACTGCTGGCATTAGCATGTTACCATGCTCACCGATCTATTTTTATAATAAATATTGTATACTTTTTTTTATATACTTTTTTTCAATATTCATATTTATTATGGAAAGTGAATGGGGCCAAAACTCCAAAAGTGAACATCTGGGAGTTTTAAAAAAACTCGGAGAAAAGCCTTCTGTGCAGATATCTGTTAATCTTTTAACATCGTTATTCAGTCTATTTCAGATAAAAACACTTCCCTTGGCGCTGCCATTGTTTTTTTAATTCATCATGAACTGAAACTCCCTCCCCCGAGCGCTGATTGGTTTTAGCATTTTTTTATTTTTGGTAACGGTATCGAGGCCAGACCGATCTGCAGAGAGAAACAGAATGTGAACTTGCGAGATCGGGATAGTCTCATGAGGCTAGTAATCTACCTGTTGGTATATATTACCCAGCATTATACCACAGCATTGTTGAATACTTGAGCCTGATTGGTCAATAACGTCCCAAGGGTGTGCATTATTGTTTAATAACGGGACACCTCTGCCTTTTAACAGTTCCAAACTTATCCAACATTAAAAACAACGGTCAGGACTTCCACTGGCGATGTAAACGATGGAAGTGGTGCAAAATATATCAGCAAGCCAAAAATGTCAGACTCATTAAATTCAGCAACTTTAACTTGACAGAACCAACTAGGGATTGAATATGAGCTGGGGAGGAACATTAAGAAAAGAACAACCGAAAGGAAAGGTTAAGGTAAAAGCCACAGAAACGCATAAACTTGATGACTCTACGGAAGAAGATGGTGACTCAATGGTGACTAGTGGGGAGAAAAGTGCAATAAAAATGATGAATGAAGGTTAAGCTTCTCACTAACATTAAGCTTCTCACTAACGAGTTCTTCAAACTAAAAAGAGAAGTGAAACAAGACCTGTTAAACTTTAAGGAAGAATAAAAAAATCATATGAGGGCTGAACTCGGCAAATTCAAAAAAGATGTATGAGAAACTTGAAAAAACAGCTGCCAAGAATCACTGAAGTCAAGATGCGAGTCAATAGCTTGGAGGAATGGAACATGGAAGTTAAAGAAGCACTTGAATACTCACTCAAACAACAGACTACAATGCAAGAAAAACTGACAGATTTAGAGGGGAGATCAAGAAGATCCAATATCGCGATTTATGAGTGGAAGAAAAGAAAGGGGAAGACGGTGATTTGACTAAGTTTGTAAATAACTTACTTATGTCTGAACTGGCTCTACCGGTTGTGGATAACAACAGTTGAAAACGTTATCAAAAAATAGGAGAGGTCGAGAATCCAAAGTATTAAAGACTTTTATTATCACTTGAAATATGCAATACAAAAGCCTGAGCTAGTTTGCAAAAAAGCTGCCCAACTGTCAGGATATACCTTTTATGCTCTACTCTGTGGATCCATCCCTTATGCTCTAAACCAATCCTATGCATTGTATGGTCATCCTATGCATTTCGTGCCTACTTTGGTTTTCCAAGGTTCACCTTTTACCTAGTTAAGAAATTTAGATATATAGCTGTGGATGTTCTCTGGCTTTTTCCTTGCTCTACCAGCACTCTAAAACGTAACCCTTAACCCCCTTATCTCTTCATACATTCTTTTCCAATGTTTATAGAAAGACAAAAGTCAGATCAATACTTTCTAGTAATAATAATAACTAATACAAATATTATGACAGAATAATAAAAAACCCTCTTTACTGATACTATAATCTTCAGTACTTAATCTGTACCCACCACCTTGGAACTTACCACTTTCTCATCTTGTAGTCATTCTTGTAGGATTTAAGACAGAACACAGTAGTATACATATTGTATATATGATATAGGCCATTAAACAAGAAAGTAAGTCGAATCAAACAAATATAATCAAACAAATATAATGATATTTTAGGGTATTTTACCAAATACGGACGTTAAAGCTTATGCACTTATTTTTAGCCTTGCAGTGGAGTAAATATAACATCCCGATTATTATCATAATATCAAACAAAATAAATCAAAGTATATTATAATGGAATATAAAGATATATAGTGTACACAAAAAATATATTGGAATATAAAAGAAAAATCCTTTCACTCATCAATTACAACAACATTTTAACCCTTTATATTTTATCAACCTTTTTTTTTCCTTTTTTCCTTTTTTTTCTTCATTTGCATGCATTCAATGATCTTCATGAGTTGGTGTGTGTGTGCAGTGGGGTGTGTTGTGCCTGAATTATCTTCCGTGCTGCAGGAGCCATAGTCATCTTCTGCTCCTGCACATTGGGGAGGATGTGGCTCACATGGAGAGGTTACTAGCACTTTCGAAGCATGTGAGCCTTCCCCAATGTTTTGCAAGATCCGCCGAATCTTTGGTGACGTGTCAGACCAAAGACAATCTCCAACACTGTTCTGTATTTCCATAAGTTCATAATGTGCTTCTAGCAAAGTCATATGATGTCGTCCAGTAACATTGGCAGGATCTGTAGAGTGTGGGGACTGGGGTCCTACTGGTCTGAGGGGGCCCCAATATTGGAATACTTTAGTGCTTAATTCATACATATCATTATCGCTAGTATTGGCGATATCCTCATCATTGCTGTTATTGGAACCAATGTGTATCTATTCCAGTACCGGGTAGAGACCTGGGTACTGTGGTTTGTCAGTCTCGGTTGTTGCGAGGAACATTTGTTTGTCTAATCTGGATGTTATCATAGATCTTAATACTGGAATGCAACAACAAAAGACAACACCAAAGATCACTAGTGCTATTCCACATCCTAGCTAACTTTGTTACTAGACTTCCCCATTTCCCAAAGGCATTTTCTAACTAATCCCACATTCCCGCATCTGTACCCGCATTGTCATGCACTTCCTGTCTAAGATTTTTTAACCTGTTCATTGCTTCTGAGAATGAACTTTCTGGAGAGGTGTTATTTGGGATGAAGGTGCAACACTGTTCTCCAAAGAAGACGCAAACACCTCCTTTTTCCGCTAAGAGCCAATCCAAAGCTTGGCGGTTCTGCCAGGCTACAGCACTTGTAGCCCTCAGTTGTTCTCCCAGAGCGGACAGAGCATTATCCGTATAATTGATAAACCTTTGCTGATTGTAGTAAATATAACTGATCCATTCTAGATTTTTATTCGGTGTAATCCATAGAAAAATGTATTCTAGTCCAGACGTTATTTCAGATCTAGCCTCAAAGTTATTAGGGATTCCTCTCGGTTGCCCTATGGTGTCTATAGTGACCGGAGGATCTGGTATCTAGTACATCTAGTACAGGCTACAGTATTCTTCTGCACGCTTGACTGTATTGCCTCTAGTGGAAAGATCACTAGTTTCTGTACTAATTTAACTCTAGCACATAGACCCCTCCAGCCTAATGGCAGGGTTGCCCTTAGTTTTGAAGCGCCACACACCCAATAGAAGTCTGCTATAGCCACTGATTGGTCCAAATATGGGTCACTCAAAGGCCAGAATACCAATCCCTTCATACAGGGTTCCAAAACAGGCATTTGACCAGTGACGGCCAACTCGTACGTTGCTCATCCCGGCGCCTGTCCTGACCAGTCTGTGTTGTTGTTATTAAAACACTAATAGTCATATGCCCCCTTAAGTGTATATTGTGACGGAGATTCTCTCTTCCTTGGTTCTATTCTTATATCCAATTTTTGGCACTCATTTCCCCACCGTGAGGAATTGTAATATTTATGGAACTCAGGGTTCCCTAGATAGGCTAAACATTCAACTGCACAATAGGGTTTGTCTTTGCGTTTTATATGGCAGTATCTCTGATTGACTTTTCCACACTGTTCATAAGAGTGCGGATTAGGTACCACCCGTAATTCACTCAGTGGGGACGCCGTGCATATAACACAGTTATCTATTTTATGGCTTTTAGCTGTGTAGTCTGCCCACGTATACCAATTATTTTCTTTTGCTCATCTATACAACCTGCCCTCATCTACTACAGTGACTGGTTCTGTAAAGGATTTAGGCATGAGTTGTTTAAAAGTTTTTTCCGTATCTGTTTTTAGTTTAAGGTACATTTTTTCATCCGAGATTCCTTGTGGGTACTGGACCCTTCCTATTTCTAATGTGTAATTATGGTCAGGTCCCCACTGATTTACTCTACTGTCACATACCAGTGTGTGTCGTCTTTCCGGATGTTTATTTCACATTGCTCATGTCCCCAGATCCCTTGTCCATCTTCCTTATGTATAACTGTACTGCATAATTTATTTTATACATCATAACGGTTAGAGAGCGTTCTGTTTTAATTTCTGCGGGGGTATCTGAGCTTGTAAAACTACTCTTTTTGACCTTTTTTCTCTTACTATGTTTATTTTCCTGAATGTCTTGGGACTGGTCATTCCTGTAATGCTTTCATGCTCTTTTTTGGGACCCCCCCCTGGTACCTGGCTATCCCAGGTCTGCCATGCCGATGGTGCTGAGGTCGCTTCCTCTGTCCTCCCCTGGATCGATCCTCGGGCCAATGGAGTCTGCCTTAGCCCATAAAGTATCAGGAGCAGACTCCCCATTTTCAGCATCACCTTCAGTCTCTCCGATACCTTCATCATGCTGTTGCTCCTGGCCAGGCTGCTCCTGGTCGGGATGACCCTGGTTATCCTGGTGGCGTTGGTCAGTCCTGAATGCTTCATCATTCGGATCTTCCTCATGGTATTCGTCAGTCCAAACTGAAGGTGTGAGTGTGCTAACATTAACCCATCATGGGTTCTCCAGAGTCCCGTGGAGGTGTGCAACGCACCTCTCTTTCTACTTTCTACTGCTGTTCCTGACATGATTTCTTCCTGTATATAGGGACTTTCTGCTCCTTAACTGTGTGTGTGTGTGTGTGTGTGTGTGTGTGTGTGTGTGTGTGTGTTCCTGTGCATCTGATGACATGACATCTTCTTTTATTATGGGGTATTCTCATAAACAATCACTTGATCACTGAATGCAATTTAGAAACATGCAATATAGAAGGAGACATTTATCGAATGGAATACAAAAATGCAAACAAACAAAACTGTTTTCTGGTCTACCCATCCAAGAAATACATTGGGAAACATTTACCTAAACCTGTTATGCTATGTTTTGTAACCTGAAAATCTAATCAAAACCAAAACAATTAATTCCCAGTTACAATGTACTCAATCAAGACAAAGCGATAATATAATAACCATGGTAATCTGTTAAGATAACTATTCTACTTCTCTTTGATGGAAGATAGTATAATAGTCATCTACTTGTGGAGGGAGAATAAGCTGTGTTTGGGCAGTGTGACCATGTCAGTCATAGTAATACTCATTTAGTCTCTTGTCGTCAGGGTTCAGAGGATAGCCCATCATCATAGCGCCAGAGTCTAGCGTCATGGTGTCCAAGTTCCTCTGTGTCGTCATGGGGTAGGTTGTTGCAGTCATCCAACATTGGTGGTAGAGCTGTTTAACACTAGCAGTTTACATACAAGAGTGCAAAAAGAAAAGATTGAACAATTTTTTAGTGACAGATTTTTAACTATATAGGGAGACTTGACCAAAAAGAACAAAATACCAGGAATTTCCCCAGGACCACCCCGCAATGGGCCAGAACCAGGTACTTTTCCCCCTCAACTACCAAAACAATGTAAATCTAAATTGAAAACAAAACCTGAAAACAGAGCTACCAGATCTCCCCCTCCCAAAAGTAACTTACAATTGCTATTATAAAAAAGTGATTAGAATCTATCCCATGTAAATCTATTCAAAAGCAAAATTCAAGATATAACTGATTTCCATACATTTCTTCTCTCCCTGATTTATGAAGTCTATTGAATTAGGTTTCACTGTTTCTCCATTCTACTTTCTACTTTTTTTATATGCAATGTTTGGCAAACACTTCAATAGATTACTGCCTTAAATGTACCAACCTATTTCTCCTCATAAAACTTAGTAGGGGATTAAGACAAAAGAAAAATATGTTATGTATTAGTAGTCACACAGCTAGAACAAAAGGATCTACTATGTTTAAGGACTAACTACATGCACTAACTACATGCAACCCCATGTTGCATGTTGCAAGTCATAATTATCACCACCATAGTCTAATAGACTTTATTAACCTTATGCATATGTGTTCTTTTATTATCCTTGCTATTTTAATCTGAGCTTTTTTGTGAATCACCATGAATAACAACTTAGTTAAGAATGTTAACCAAAATGTTAAAACAAATTTAGCCATAATAAGATTACCTGAATCTGATTATTAGAAGTCAGTATGTAATTGTAATATAAATCAATTAGATAGTAAAGACAACATCCTTATGAAGCTTATTTTCATCTGAAGTCTATTTTTAGTGCCTTCTATTCTGCCAATCTGAGCATGGGAGTACCCCCCTTATTACAGTGACCCTGGCCTACACAAGAAGACAGGCTCGCACACACAAAGACTCTCACATGCTTTTTCCCAACCCCCAATATCTTCACTGTAGACAATATGAATTTAACATTATCCTTCCCATAACTTTTATTATTTTTGACTTGTATTGGTCTTTCGATTATTATCTGTAAATAATATTAGAACATTCAATATAATGTCGACTACTTTATTAATTATTATTAGCAATTTCTCAGGAAGTATTTTACTGTTGTGCTGCCATTCCACAAATCAAACTTCCTTGTTCACTCTTAAACCGGGCTCTACCAGTGTTAGCCATCTTTAAACTGGCAACCCACCAATTTCTGCAATTTCCGGAAAACTAAAAACTTCCCATTCTACTAATTGATCAACCATACTGGCCATAATGGTTTTGTCCAGCACCCCAATTTTCTAATATGGGTGCAACATATTAGAAAATAACCCAACCCAACCAGCGTCCAGCACACTTCGATCAATATACACAAAACACACAGACACACACACAGACAGACAGACGGGCCCAACAAGCTAGCTCTAAACACATAGACTATAACATTTAATATGAACCTGTTGGTTGTATCTAGGCTACCTCAGGTTTGTTGGACAGTGCATTAACTACCGCGCTCCCGCAGGGTCCTTTAGGGCAGGTCCCACTTCCTCAGTTTGGTGAGGAGGGAATTTCTCTTGAAAAGAGTCCCCAGCGCTGGTTGACCCTGGACTTCTGTGGACGAGCGGTAGGGGAGATAACTGCCCCAATCTTTTTCTACCGGTAGTACTAAAGAAAAAACGCTAGATCGATCTCAGAGAACTTTGTATCACCTATGGTTCAGAAAGAATAGTGGTAGGATTAGTTACTACTGTAATCGTTGTTTACAGCACACATCTGTTTTAATTGCTGGCAAATTACATGGAGAGTCTAGACACAGTACAATATCCTATACAATATCCTACTCTAATGATTTTAAAACTGGTGTAACACCATTGATTGCATCCTCTCTTCATGGGTACTGAATCATACAAATTATACAATCTGTAGGCCTACTAGGTGTCGCTGAGTGAGACTGACATCGCATAATAACCACTTGAGTCTGAATAGATGCCATTTCCTGTCAGTATCTTTCTTCTTTAAACTTCCTCAAACTCTCTGTCACTACTTGCTTTACTCTCTAATACCGTTCAATCCTCAGGTGACAAAAATGTACCTTGCATACCCCAAGCCGCTGCGCCAATCCAGACAAAATTAACCTCTCCGTCCAGGTCACTTTCCCTGTTGACGCGACCCCTAATTTCATAAAAGTGCTGCTAGTATCTACTACTGACATTGGAACAGAGAAAGTTGTCAGCATACCTGATGCTTCAGTCATCTTAACAATTTTCCCACATCCCTTAAACCAACAAATTTAGTTTAAGACTAAGAGATTAATTTTACAACAAAAAATGTTTCCACAATCCACAAGAAATGGAATTGACTCACCGAATATGACGAGCCTGGATTGCATCGGATTGGGAGTATGCTGAGAATCTTTCCAAGGGGTCTTGTCCATCCCCCCAAATGACAATCCCAGTCCTGATGTCCAGATTGACTGTGTAGGGGTGGTGGTAGTCTAGTGGGTAAGGAACAGTGCTTCCAGACAGAGCACCGGAGAGTCATGGGTTCGATCCCCGGGTCTGCCACCATTGTACCCCTAGCAAGGTCCTTAACTCTGAGTTGCTCCAGGGGAATGTACTTGTGAGTCGCTTTGGATAAAAGCGTCCGCTAAATGTGTAGGGATGGTCTTCTGTTTCTCGCTACTTTCCTTTTTTCTTTCTATCAGATTCCCTCATACTCACTCAGCTTTCTCCTTAACTTATACAATATGTCCCACAATCTGACTTCCATTTAGAGGAAATCCAAATGTCTCCCATATTTGTAGTTCCAGACCGTGTTTGTCGACCATGATTTGAGCGGGGCCAGTAATAGACGCAGGCAGGTGACTTTTTGATGACGCCATTCCCATTTCTTACTCGCCGTTCATGTAACAGAAGAAACAACATGTTGATTAATTCACATATACTTTCTGGAACATTTATCATTTATCATAGAAGTTCAAATTCTATTTATTTACTATTATTATTATTAGGCCTATTATCCATCCATCCATTCATTCAACCATCTGCTCCGGTACTCATTTATATAAAATATATATTTAGTTATGTATCTATGCGGTTCCCATTTTATATCCGAAGTGTCACTTAGAAAGAGAGAGAGAGAGAGAGAGAGAGAGAGAGAAGTGGAGTGGAG
>OOFB01036741.1:0-13135 GCA_900323305.1 Trachyrincus murrayi
CACTCAGAAACACGCACACACACACACACACAAAAAAAAACAAAAAAAAAAAAAAAAATAAAAAAAAAACACACACACACACACACACACACACACACACACACACACACAATATTCACACAAACTATTCACAGAAGTAGTAAAAACCTTATATGTCTTTGGGGAAGTGAGAAACTTCCACGGTAAAAGAACATGGCAGCTCCCCACATAAGGAATTAGAGGGAGGATTTCACACCCACAAACCCACAAGGTAAAATGTTGACGAGATGCTTCCTCTTTCCGTCTTGCCTGATCATGGTGACAAAAATCGACCCGTCCCGCTAAGATTATGCACAGTACTGCAAGCGTAATGCGTGCTGTATTATTACTGGATCAATGATGGTGCAATAAACTTTTTTCACAGAGTCATTATGGGTCTGCTACTTGTAAGTAAGTAACTAAATGTAAACAGGGCACTAAACTAAACTAGTGAAGATAAGTCTACTACCGGTACTCTGTGAAAAGTGTCAACTGGGCTTCATTAAGTTGCATGTGAAGACGTCAAAGCAAATCACTGGATTTGAATATTCAATCAAGTATCGCGTTATTTCTAAATATGGATAAAATCGCTTTGGGGTTTGACCTCAATTTCAAATGACATCACGGAAGTGAGGCATGTACCAGGCTTCTGCCAGGGTTCCACTCACTTGACCTATATATGACACATGAAGCATTGGTTAGTATGGTTTGGTTTGAACAGCACAAATAATAATGACACTGCCTTAGTGGTATTATGACAACATGACAAATAGTGATGATAAATAGTAAATAGTAACCAAAGTGAAAAATAAATAGAAGTAAAATGATTACCATTGCAATAACACATCATCAGTAGGGTAAAACTAACCTGTCTCACAACGGTCTAAAACCCAGCTCACGTTCCGTATTAGTGGGCGAACAATCCAACGCTTGGTGAATTCTGCTTCACAATGATGAAATTCATGAACATATTATGGCAATTAATTATGGCAGTGATAAGTGTATTTTGAATGTATTTATATTGACCTAAATTGGAACAATTTAATATAATGAATTGACATTTTATGTTTATTCTAATATTGTTTAATGTGTATTGCAATATATTAAATATACTTGACCTAAAATGGGACACTTTTCTTGCATTCCAATTTAAAATAAATAAATAAATATAACAAAATATTTCTTTAGCACACTAAAAGTACATTCAATGTTTATTTGAATCAGTGTACAAATATACTTACATGTGCTTTATAGCATACTCTAAATGTCTTTCTAATGCATTGTAAAAATATTGAATTTACATTTTATGTGTATATTAATAGTATTTAAATAAGTATTAAAGTACATTAAATATACTTAAAATGATCTATAGAGACACTTCACATGCCTTCCAAGCGTATTAATAATATAATATAACTATATATTTTGAGTACACTCAAAGTATATTAAATTTGTATTTTAATCAGCATGTAAATATACTTACATGTGCTATATAGTATACTCTAAATAATACTTGAAGTGCAATTGCTGTAGCAATAACATTGTACTTGCAATACAATACAACCAATACACATTGACAATAAATGTATATTAATAATGTAGAATTATACATTACGCATGTAAAAAACTATTTACATTACTTCTCAACCAACTATATTGTGGTATTAGTAACCAAGGTGTGGATTCTGCCAAGGATGCCGCTGTTCCTCTGAGTTCCTGATCTCCACCATTTCAGACCTGGAAAGGAGAGTCAGCCTAGGAGCCATCTACCTGAGGAGATGGCTGGGTCTACCGAGGAGCTGGAGCAGCATCGCCCTGTATGGAAACACCTGCAAACACGAGGCCGCCCCTGAAATCCATCGAGGAGGAGTTCAAGGTCTTGCATGCAAGGGAGCTGCTGCAGTTCTGAGAGTCGACCGCCCCTAAAGTCTCCGGGGAAGGGGTAACAGTCAGGAGACCGTCAGGAAGTGGAGACCAGAGTCACAGCTATGTCATGGAGTCCTGGTGGGATCAGTGGCCAGAGGAAGGACTGGGCTAGGAACCGTCACAACCCCCCGTTATCACAAGGCTCGGGGAAAGCATGATATGATAGTTTAACCGCAGTGAAATCGAGGTATGATTGGTTGTGATAAAAATGATTTTCATCCCACAAAAAACACACAACAACGACTTTATACGGAGAGGGTAAGGCGTACTTTGGATTAGGATTTTCCTATTCAGTAAAGTAAATCATAAGTCAGTTTCCTTCAAAACATAAATTACAATCGTTTCAGACATTAACCTGCAGTCCCAGTCACTAATCTTGCAAAACATAGCTGTGATTTTCTCAAAGTATACACATTGTGGGTGTCAATTTGCGTACCTTATATGCAGTGGGTGAGTACTGAAAAAGTAAAAGTAAAACAGTACCTGGTTATTTTTTTAGGGTGTGCGGGCCAGTGCAAAATTTTGAAAAAACAGTACTTGTTGATAAAACTAACGCTTTTTTAATGAAGTAGAGCAGGTAGGCTAATCAAACAAATAAGGATAGCCTATACAGTTGAGATATGAACAATCTCCCACTCTCTCTCCATCTCTCCCTCTCTACCCCTCTCTTCCTCACCTACCCTTCTCTCTCTCCATCTCTCCCTCTCTACCCCTCTCTTCCTCACCTACCCCAGACTAGTTGTAACGAAGGTATAAATGGCAGATGTAGCGAAAGTCAAAAGTAAATCAAAAATATACTCAAGTAAAGAGTAGAAGTACTGTTTACAAAAAGGAACATGAAAATACTCTTTTTTACTCATGTGTGTTACTTGTAACGCCCAACACTACTTGTATGTATAGGCCTATATTAGATTCTGATGTCAACAGTTCACTGTACAATGATTTTATTGCTATTTTTTATTTAGATCAATATAAGGAATAATTACACTTGTGTCGGTTTTTGCATACCTTTGTATGATTCCATAATGTTGTCAAACACTTATAACAACCTGTCAGTGGCAAAAACACGTACAATTGCTATCTCTAATGATAAAAACTAATACATTATCTAAAAAATATATTATGTGCATTATGCTCGCTTGGGAAATTCGGATTCAGGTATACTTTGTTAAACCCACGGAAATTGTCATAATTGCTGTGCTCAGAATAGATTAGCCTGCAATCGAAAAAACAACAAAAACTTTTGGTTTCTCCTTCCTCCTGTTCTCACTTGACAAGTGACATCACTGGAGTTTCCCCCTTTTCAATGCCTTAAAAGCGCGTGTGAATGCGAGTGTCGGTTCATCAAGCAAGAGCTAAAGCGACAAGCCACAGCCTGACAGCCCAGACTCTCTCAAACACTCTGTGCGAGAACACATTCGACTCAGCTGACTACTTATTTGACACAGTGTAAATAATGGACGGAGACTGCAGCGTACCAATGAACGTAGCGGGCCCCACAGAGCCAGAGCGGGGTCATAAGTCGGCGTTGAAAACGTGCAACAAGCGCTGGGGGGGTGCGGCCGCGCTGTTGGCCGTCATGCTGTGTGCCGGAGTCCTCTGCGTCACCTTCAAGGTGAGCCCATGAAACACATGTTGTGTGTGTGTGTGTGTGTGTGTGTGTGTGTGTGTGTGTGTGTGTGTGTGTGTGTGTGTCGCCCGGGGAGACAACCAAATCTATATCTAACTGTTTTTCTCTCTCTCTCATGTGTTTTTTTTGGACACAGGAGCAAGGCCATGCAGAGACAAACGACGGTAAGAACTATTCCTTAATTTTGTCCATTGCTGAATGTCTTACTTTATGTAGGCCTATAGCCTAGAGTTGAAAAGGCTCTATCTATAAAGGATCCCTCGTCTCTTTTCCAGATGTCCACCGCACGCTGAGGCAGATATCAAAGAACGTGAGGGCCGCAATCCATTTGGAAGGTAAACACAATGCACACCATTAAAATATGAAGTGTCACCACGATCACACATGGGAATCAATAGTAATGTCCCATGGGGTAGCCTACGTTTGCTTTGTCACAGCTACAAAACTTAAAACGACCACGTGAAATATGAATTGGTTTTTGCTGCTGAGCAATAGGCTTACAGTTAAAACCAGAAAACACTGGTCTACTAATGTCCTCGAATCTACAGGTCCCACATATGTCCATCAAATCCATCATAACAACATGGTATTCACTATATCCACTATATCCATTTGTGACTTTACAGGCGAAAACAACCCCGAGTTGAAAACCTCCGTGCAGTGGAAGACATACGTGGACCAGTACCATGCCGAAGGAGGGCTGGCGCTGGTGGACAACGAGATCGTCATCCCGAGAAACGGCCTGTACTTCGTTTACAGCCAGGCCTCGTTCCGCGTCAGCTGCCATGCGGACGAAGACGACCAGAGCGGGCCGAGGATGGTCTACCTGAGCCACACTGTCCAGCGGTGGTCGGACTCCTACTCGAGCAACGAGAATTCCTACGAGGCCATACTCCACTCGGCGCGCACGGCCTGCGAGAAGACGCCCTCTGGCGGCAGAGACGGGCAGGAAAAGTGGTTCAGCGCCGTGTACATGGGAGCCGTGTTCCGCCTGGAGGCCGGGGACCGTCTCAAGACGGTGATGCCGGAGAAGATGCTGCGCGACGTGGAAGTGGGGACCGGCAAAACGTTCTTCGGGGTGTTTTCTCTGTGAGTGAAACACGTAAGGACGGGCGTAAAGCGTGAGGGGAGAGTGTTGACAAAGTGCCTGCAAAAAACAGCAACAACAAAAAACAAAGAAATGTGAAAACTTGAAAAAAAGAAGAAGAAAAAAGTCCATTATGGTGGGCATGTGATGACAGTGGATTCAGATTTGTGGATTCGGGGGTGCTATGCTTGTTCACGTGGACGTGTGTCTTTAACACTCGGCTTTAACTGTAGCAGTGATTTTTAAAACAATGCACAGTGTGAAACAGTATAGCATAGGCCTACTACCATAGAGCTCTGTGGTTATAATAACTGTACTATGTACGACCATCTAAACTCCCTGTAAACTCATGTTTACAGGACAATTTGTATTGCCAACTCACTAACATGGCACATTTTCACACGATTGTATTATAATGAATATGGTACTATCTCACTAAGTGTCCAAATGTATTTATTTCGCCTGTTTACAATTTACCGTATACGACTTTTAATTTATTTCGGGTGTTTCTATTTATTATATAATATGTATTATTTATTAATGCCTATTTATTATTTATTAATACCTATTTATTACTTATTGTTTATTTATGGGTTTCTTGTACTTGGTTGTGTGTTATCTTTTATGCTGCAGTTTTTTTTGTTGTTTAAAAGAAAATTAAAGAATCAAAGAAACAAACACAAAAACGTCACTTCATTTCGCAGGCCATTTCTTTGGGCAGATATTAAAGCTGCGGTATGTATGTACCGTGTGTACATGCATAGATCATTCAAGTTCAAGTGAAGTTCAAGTGACCCGGGACAAAGCGCTGTTCCCTGAGTGACAGGGACTTCCTATAATCTGATTTACACAACGATTTACACAATGTGTCACAGTGTGTAAAATTTCCTTGAACGTAATCATAAGATTATAGATTATATTAATATTACATCATGACGTTATTCATATAACAGTATGATATACAGAGCACATTGAATGTGGTTTATTAATCATAATAACTATTATAATGCATTCAAAATCCCATTCGAAACATTCTAGCTCCATTACATTGACATATACGGTAATTCAATGTGTTATTTGAGACTAATAGAAGTAATATTTCCTTTAACTTTAATGTAGGCTACCACACTGTGATCAATTGTAGGCTGTGCCAAATCGTCTCATCCATGTAAAACAAAAACCTATTTTTGTAATTTGTGTACTGATGAAAGAGTATTTCTTTTAGGACACTTCTTGACAGCAAAGTATTTGATTTAGTCGATGATGGGAAGACAGAGGCAGCAATTAACCAAGCATCTTCAGGCAGACAATGCGGGTGAAAATGATTCTTACAGGGTAACTTTCACATCGTGGGCAGGTGAGAGTGAGGTGAGGGTATTACCATGGTGTCAGGTAATGATACCTCAGTATCAGACCTTGTGGCTACAGTGGCAATGCTAATGCTAACTAACTTAACACCTTTCCGTTGGAGAGAGGAAGGGAGCTATCGCTAGGTGCAGAGACTTTAAACAAAGGCTTATTTAATTAACTATATGGTATAGAAGCTTATATGTTTTATGTGGTGTGTAGTTCATATATTTTCCACATGTACTTTCACCAGGTGCAGTGTATTATTGCATGGACACTTTGATTTATTATTTTGACATTCACTATGTTATACATGTTGTATTACCGTGGTGTTTACATACATTTTGAAAGAGGATAGAGAGTAACCTGCAGCTTATAGACTGAGCCCAATGCCGACTAGTTGTTTGTGATTAGTCTGCTTTCACCAGAAGTAAACCTTATTGTCCGGAGAGAAGTTGCCTGTGATATTTAAAAATACACAACGCAAGACGAAGACTGTTTTAAAAGCAAGACAAGAAAATCTGGACTTCACACTGCACCAAACAGCCAGAAGGCTAATGTTTGCAGCAGTGTTGTCGTTACTAACCCACTATATGTTCAGAGTTAACTCATGCGGTTTTTTATGCATGTATTACCATTACTATTACTATTAATAACTATTATTTTCAGAGTTTACTCGTGCAGTGTTTGCGAAACCGAAACACAGGTTACAACTGGGATTGAAATGTGTGGTTTGTTTTTAGCCGTCTTGAACCCTTGGCGTCTCCTGGTGCGCGTCCATGTTGGTTGCGCAAAGATGAGAGAGACTTTGCGGGCGAAGGCCGCAATGAAGCAATATGTAAAACATATGGAGCTTCTGAAAACGGAAAACTTTAAAGGTTAGGGGTCTACACCCCCGCAGGAGAAGGTCCGCCTACGAGTTTTAAAAAATGCAGTCATGACAGTAGTAAAAGTTTTAGAAAAAACGGACACTTGGGTTCCATAGGAGCAAGTGCGAAGGACGTCCTCAAACCAAGTCATAACAAACATTTTCAACTGATTTGGGGGGTTTACTTACCCTGCAAATATTGAAACAGTCTAAGGCAGATGTGAGGCCCATTTTATTGACGAGTTAGGTGTGGATGGAGTCTAATAATCCAGAAATTTGTATTGACAGTACAAACGTCTGCTTCTAGGACAGAGTTGCGTCTCAAAATAACTAGGCATACATTTCCAATTTTCTGTCTTTTTTTCCTATTTGCTGAACCAGAGCACAAGTGTGTGTGTGTGTGTGTGTGTGTGTGTGTGTGTGTGTGTGTGTGTGTGTGTGTGGATGGGGTGTATCACGTCCGGACCAAATGTGATATGCTGAAGATCTGTTTTAAGAATGTGCCCTCCGACTTCCGTTTTGCGGAAGCAAGGTACTGGTGTGTAGGTTAGGGTGTCACTACATCATTCACACTTCACACCTCCTCAGATTATCCAATGTGGGTTTAAAATAGGCCTACAACATTCACGGGAAGGGACTTTTAAACAATGTGTCACGTTGTGTAAAATTCCATTGGATGTAATTATAGGCCTAATATTACATCATTCTGCTGTTCGTGACAGTATGATAGACAATATAATGTGGTTTATTAATAATACTATAATGCATTCAAAATCCCATTCTAAACAGCCTAGCTCCATTACATTGACTCATTTTTGTGATTAATTTTTGTCGTGTGGTTCTGTGGTTCTATTTGTCGTGTGACAAATAGAACTAGTATTTATCCATGTAAACCTACAAAATTGGGCTTCAAAGTTAGTCAAGCATCTAAGAAAGGGAAGTTTATAGTTTCGTACTAGGGAAAACCCCCCCACAAGTATCACGGTACGGTGGTTTGTACTTTTCCGTATATTGTTTGTCCCACGCAATACACTTAAGGCTCCTGCGGGTTTGGGTGGACTGACTGAATGGAAAAGATGCGTCTGTATTGCGAAGGCCCCTCCCACGTGTTGCCTACCTCGCCCAGGTAGCACACTATAAATAGAGTGGGCTACTTCGTCCGCCATCTAGCGGACGAATTAATTATCGCAGCCCACAGTCAAATCTCCCTGCCCTTAAAGCTCAAATCTCAAAGCTTTAATCCTTATCAACCGTAATTATTGATGACAACAGTGTGGAAAAAAAATGACTTTTATTAATGTTCATAGCATTTCAAATAATCTCCAACGTTATTAATTAGCATATAGAAATATATTTCAAATACGGTACCACACAAGATACAGCTGGTAAACGCATGTTCAAGGATATAAATACTGCCTAATCTTCACCATTTACATCGTCATCAACATTATGCATACTCCTCATCTGTATGGATGCCGCTATTATATCTGCCATTGTTGACTGTTGAAATGCCTTACAGTGGAGACAGTTTACAAACGTACATTATTTACAAAGGACGATTTGAGTTTCACCTGTTCGACGGCACCTCGTGGCTACTCGAAAACAACGGGCAGCCTCAAATTGTCTCCTTGGACATCCATCCCTAAGTGGTCGGAAGGAATTTCAACTCGTTCACAGTCATATAACAAGTTGCTTCTACCACACACAGATGTAACACGAGGCCGCTACACTATAGAGTCAAGCTAGAGGAGATTCTAGGCGTTTGGCTGGGGAGACAATCCGACACACCGATACACAGCGTCATAGGGATGTCTGTAGAGAGGTGTTCATGATCTGGCATTGGCACTGTTCACAGGGATGAATTCTGATGTATGACTGACACTGGATGTACCGGGTTGTGGACAGCAAGAGGTTGCAGGCCCCACAATAACATGAATACTGTCGAAAACTGGGAAGCCAAAAAAAACACGAAACAAGCTGAAAACGATACCTTATAGCGCAGTAAAGTTTCCCGGGAGTTTCACTTTTTCTGTAAAAAAAGAAAGGAGAAAAAAATAAAAAAAGAGCAGAAAAAGCAGAACTGTGAAGGGACCAAACCAAAAGACATCTGGGGTTCATAAAGGGGATTTCGGGTCACATGTGGAAGCATCCATTCCTGTGAGTTATCCACTGTTACAAAACAATGTGATCTTTGAAAACAAAAGTACCTGCAGAGGCAGCATTGCTCTAGGGACGGGATGAAGAATCACACTTCAGCACGAGTCCCGGGATCGGAACCGGAGACGAAAAAATGTCAGGCCATAAATAAATGATGAGGGTCGTGTGTGACAACACGTAGAGCTTGGCTGGTTGGTTTTTAGTAGGACAGTATGCTGGTCTATACCCACGCACGGATTCAGTTTTGGCAAAGTGATTGATGTGAGAGAGAAAAGCAACAGCTGTGGATTCGCCACAAACTAATCGAAAGGGGTTTTAATTGACGCTTCTACCAAGCCACATGCAGTTGTCAGCACTCCAGCCCAAATGACATGTGACTGCAGCTGCAGCTCTCGCCACTAACTCCCCCCACCATTAGCATGGATCAACTATGTTTCCGCTTCACATTACCTCTAACAGAGGAGACGATTTGGTGAGTGAACCACTACAGTCTCTTTGAACAGAGATAAATACCAACCAACCGTACACGACCGAGATGTTTAACCCTGACAACAACTTGACAGAAGCGTGTAATGCCAAATCACACCAGATTCCATAGATTTTGAGGCCATTACATATAGGCTGCAGGTTGGTCATTTTGCCCTTTGGCACTATCCTACAACATCAGGACAAGCGGCCGTAGGGTAAACATTATATGTAATCAACAGTCGGCCATGATGGCAAAGACACACACTCGCTGATGACGCCAAGAAATACCACCTTCTCTGATTCTATTTGTCACGCCATATATCACGAGCACGACCACAGATGCTGACGGGCATACCGAGCGTCGGATGGGGGAAATGTATGCAGCCGGGCGTCTTTCTCTTGGGAAAGCAATTCATGAACAGAAAATGATGGCACAATGTTGTGATCTCGAGGGAACAGAGAGAGTCTGACAATAAGTACACAGTCCTCCCTCGCCCAACTCACAACCGTTGAACAATTTCAACATAAACAAAAAACCCTACCATTGTTATCGTCATGCGGCCGGGATACGCAAAGCAGTAGAAACAGTTTTTTTTTCTTTTTCATCGGAAACTAAAATAAAGATCATTTCACCATCCCACTCGAGCACTTGTAAACCCCAAACCACACCCCCGCCCCCCCCCGCCCCCCCCCCGCCCCCCACCTCACACCGACACCCCTAAACCTCCAACCGAACTCCACCCGGCGTTCACTTGTAGAGCAGCTGCAGCCGGCTGGCGTGGCAGTTGTTGCGGCCCATCTTGGCGTCGGCCGCCTGGTAGAGGCCGGTGGCGTTGGAGAAGGACGGGGGCAAGGGGGCGTGGTTGTCCGTCGAGGGGGCGGGGTAGCCGGGCGGCGGCGCCAGGGACTTGGGGTCGGAGGAGGGGTGGTGGTGGTGGTGGGCGGGGTACTGCGGAGACTGAGAGCTGTGGTTCTGGCTGCCGGCGGCTGTGGCGGCCGCGGCAGCCGAGGGTCGCCGCCGCGAACGCAGTGCCTGCCTCTCCGACAGCTGGTTCCTCAGCTCCGACACGCGCTCTTCTTTCTGTTACAGGGAGGGGAGGGGCTCGTGTTAATCACCGTGCTCCATCTGCTCACATCTTACATCTTCCGACTGCACCTGCTCTCATATTTAGTGTGTTTTTTTACACGTCCGCTCTACCCTACCGGGTTATGTTTCTTATATTGCGTAGGCAGTGTCGTATTTCTACGATGCATGGCTGATCCCCTCTTTATTCCTGCTTGTCTTCTGTCTCGCTGTTTGCTACCGAAAAACGTGAATTTCCTTCGGACAAATCAAGTGTCTGTCCCTCCGTCTACCTATCTGCTGAACCCTACACACAATATGCAAGCGATAATCGCCTTGTCTTGTCATGCCATGTGACATGTGACTGTAAGAGACATGTCATGTCATGCCATGTGGAACCTTCCAGCAGAGGGTTGTGATCCATGAGATCACAGACCCCCCCCCCAAAACACACACACAGATAAACAAGCCGCCGGGTGTTAGATGTCACCCCGTGACAGCTCATTTGCATAAAGAACCTGTCGACCATCTCTATTGGATGAATTCAATGACAATGACAAGCACTGTGCATCATGAGGACATACAGCGGAAATAAGTGTGCATCAGTTGTGCACTTGTGCATCGTGGGTCTAAAGTAGTGCGCTATATAGGAACCAGATTTGTACGCTCAAATGTGGGACGTGGCTACACAACGGTAACACCCCCCCCCTTAAACAACAGTGCACCATGTGGGGTACGAGCGGACCAATCGGAAGGCGGCGTCACTGGGGTCACCTCCTGGATGATCTTCTGCAGCTCCTTGTTCTCTCGCTCCAGCTGCCGAGACTTCTCCTCGTCGTTGTTGTTGGTGGACGAGCCGGTCTTCATGGTCTCCTGCGCGTCTGACTGCCACTCCCCACGCGTGATCAGACGCCGCATCTGCACACACACGCACGCACACACAGACACACACACACACAGACACACACACACACAGTCACACACACGCACACAGTCTCACACACACACACACACACACACACACACACAGAGCGACTGATTGGAAGGAATTGGTGATGCCATAGCTAAATATCAATGCAGACAGGGCAGGGCGCCGGCAATCTGCCCTGTGATTGGGCAATTTATAACTATTGGCTGGGACGGGTCAAATCCACGCCTTATGATGAAAGGCAATTAATTACAGCTGACGCTTCATATTCTGCATTCACATGGAGAGAGATGGAGGGGGGTCGGTTGAGACAGTGCTCCTGATTTTGAAGAGGGTCCATCTGCAGAGGCCAATCAAATGCAAGCTAGACTCTCGGGGAGACCTTTACCTCCTGCTACATAACGGAGCATCCACGCCTGATTGCAGCGTGTTGCAATCTGCATGGTTATATATATATATATATATATATATATTATATACGCTACACTAGCCTCACCAAACCCAGAAGCCAAGACAAACTAAACTAGACTCTTCAAATGAGGTTATATCTACTATAATATAGTAGATTATATACTATATTATAGTATATAGTATATAATATATAGCACAGTAGCCTCACCCAACCTTCCGATTAATCAGGGTCAGGGTCAAATTGGTGCCCAATTTCATGAGCACAGTCACACGCGCACACACACACACACACATGCACACACCTTGGGGACAAAGAGCACCACCAGGGTGATGTAGACGGAGAAGACGATGGCGAGCGAGGCGAAGGCGAAGGAGGCGTCCTGCTGCGAGGACAGGATCATGGTGACCGGGGCGGTGATCATACACAGCACCTGCGGAGGACAGCAGGAAACGACAGGAAACATAAATAAACACCTTTTCACCACACAGAGAGAGAGAGAGAGAGAGAGAGAGAGAGAGAGATGACTGAGGTGGTGTACGCGGATGGGGGTTGTGGTCTAACATCAATAGGAATTGACCCATGATCTGCAATTCCTTCATCCATGTCTCTCACTGAAAAAACAGACTGCCGATTTGCATTTTTCTTTGCATAATTCTTTTTCATGTCCTATTTGCCTAATATGTGTTTCAAAAATGAATCAAATGAAATGTATGTTGGTATACTGAAGGTTAAGAGGTACCTGAACAATTCTGTATCTATAACCATTATCATGCACGGTAATGCTACGTACACACAGCATTACCGTTTCATTCCATGAATAGATACTTGAGTATAATGGTGTATTACCAGAATCAGTTGTGTTTCTGAACAATGGAGAAATAGAGAGGCTTAGACCAGAGTTATCAAATAAGAAAGGCAAAGACAAAGACCAATTTTTGTCCCCCTGTAACTCATTTGCATCTCTCCCACTCATTTGGAGGTTACATTGGGTTCGGTGCATAATGGATTATCCTCAGAGACAAATTCAACTACAACCACTGTGACAAGAGATTTGGGTGTATGTCTGTATTTGTATATGTATATGTGTGTGTGTGTGTGTGTGTGTGTGTGTGTGTGCATGTGTGTGTATGTGTGTGTGTTTGTGTATGTCTGTGTGTGTGTGTGTGTGTGTGTGTGTGTCTGTGTGTGTGTCTGTGTGTGTGGTGTGTGTGTGTGTGTGTGTGTGTGTGTG
>OOFB01036743.1:0-13614 GCA_900323305.1 Trachyrincus murrayi
GGGGGCATGGCCCCCCCCCCCCCCCAACTTTTAAAATCAAATGTTGTCAAAACCGCTTTTAGCGACATTTCACGACATGAAAATGTCAGTTTATAGGCTGTCCCCCCTACTTTGATAATGCTTCCAGGAGCAGGTTGAACCCGTGCTATTAAAGTTGGGTCCTATGTCTGATTTTTAACATGGAATGTGTGGCCCACTGCCTTGCCGTTGAGCAATGTTGATGAACTCAAGTTGTTTCAGGGTATCGGATAAGCTGCTTTGTTGAAATGAATATGCATTTCAAGATGGGATCTATGTATTGATGCTTTTGTGCAACTTTGGCAGAATAATTATTGATACCGCCGGGTTAGCAAAAAACGACGTCATATGGCCACATTGAAGATTCCTAACTCGATTTATAAGGATCGGTCGTGTAACTCTACACTCATCTTTGGTTGAGCGTGAGGTTAGTTTAGGGTAAACGGATGCTTTAATTTCGCAAATTACATTCCGACATTTATCGATTTATTGATGTGTGTGCAACAATGAGAATACTCAACACACTGTATCGAGCACCACACGTTCTTGATTTTGAAATGATGAGACGTTTCATTTCCTACTGCATGTAATCCATTTCTGGCACTGACCTCTGACCCTTGTAGTCGGACCGCTGAGGCACTAGTCCATCCAGAGGCACTAGTCCATCCTGCAAGACAATAGAATAGCAGACAGAAATATCAGCGAAGAGACCAGAAGAGGAGGAGGACGAGTCATCGGGAAACGAAAGACAAGGAAATACAACTCAAGCATTTGACGGCATGAATACAGAAACTGTTTATGGGGGAGGAAAAATAGGACAAGACGCAGACAAGAGGAACAGACGGATAACAGTGAGTGGAGAGGGTTCACAAAATAGAAGCTTTGTTTTCCTTGCCTCGGTTGGTCGAGAGAGCCAAAGTGAGTTGGCTGTCTTTCACTTTGATATCTATCGCTGGTCTACACCCTGGAATGTATGCTAGGCTACATGCGAGCCGGCTGCTACATCCTCTAGTTCTCTCTCTCTCTCTATCTCTATTTTTTTTCTACCCATTGCCAGATGCAGAAGCAGGAAGTGATGTAGGAATGTTGGCCCAGCTCCTCGACGGGACTTTATTTTACCTCCTCCTCCTCCACTCCCCACTCTCCTCCCCCCCCCCCGTCTCTCTCCTCCTCCCCCCCTCTCTCTCCTCCTCCCCCGTCTCTCTCTCCTCCTTCAGATGTTCTGGAAAATGAGGTCAATTCTCAGCCGCTCTCAGCTTTCTAAACTGCCTGAGCACAGAGAAGAGGAACAGCCAGAACATGAGGCCCGACTCAATGGCAGGCAAGACTTTTTGGTCGTGAAAAAACTGTAAGGCTGATTTATGTAGTAAGGCTTGACCTCACTTTCCAATATCAGTCGCTTTTGGATTAACGTGTCGACTAAAAGGAATACATATGGGTGCCTTGAAAGCAGAACCGGCCGGACGAAATATTGATGTTGTTGATTTGAAACTTTTTTTTGTTATCGACTTGCTGTGAAATAATATCTCTATACTACGGCAACTTGCATGCTCACCACGTCCACATTAATGTTAATCCCAAACACACTGTGATGCCTGGCTGACTGGCTGACTGGCCGGCTGAATTCAGCTGTCCCTAACTGGTAACGTCTGACAAATAACCATCTTTGGTCAATGCTGAGATCCTGCAACAAAGAAATCTGAATATTTCCAGTTTCAGGAAGTCCCTGAAAAGAGCAGGGACTCAAGTTAAATCCATCAGACGGCGAATTAAAGAGTATTGAGCTAAGCCTTTGCCCCCATGACCTCACAAGGGTGAAGTGTGGCCATCCCATAATCTCAGAGGGGAAGGTTTTAATCAAGTGCTCGCCTCTGGTCCCCACTTGCCTTCAGCTACTCCGAATGTGACCATGCCCATAGCAACACTTCAGCTTTTTCATCGTTATCGCTAGTAAGAATCGGCTTTGTAAGCTAGCAATACTCAAGTTGAACATGAGGTGCACAGTCATTCTTTGCTGGCACATTTTCATTTTGTGAAATAGATTATTTATTACCATACCTACATTTGCATACATTTGTTTAGATAACCTATGTATAGCCAACAACTAGTATGTTTGTTTCTCAATGAACTGTTCATAAAATATAAATAATAACATAAAAGATTAACTGAGTTGAGGCTATTGCTTGTGCATCGTTACAAATGTATTCATAGCATTCTCTTTTGGAGATGAGCAGAAGGCCCTGTTACCTATAGGTGCTGTTACCTATAGGTGCTGTTACATATAGGTGCTGTTACCTATAGGTGCTGTTACATATAGGTGCTGTTACCTATAGGTGCTGTTACATATAGATGCTGTTACCTATAGATGCTGTTACCTATAGGTGCTGTTACCTACTGCCCAGTGGTTTCTCCTGTCTCCTTCATGTGGGGGGTGTCATCATGAGCAGGCTCATTAACCGCTGCAGACCCACCGCAGAATGCAAGGTTAAAGACACAAGGTGGTCCGGGGGAGGCAGTGGGGGTATGATATGTGTCAGCCTGCAGCCTGTGTGTGTGGTTAGTCATTAAAGAGCTCTCCCACTATCACACATGAAGAATATCATTCACAGATGGGGGCCATGTTGACGGGGTTTTTATTTTATCTTATGTCAGCATTGACTCCCACTTTACAGGGCTACACATCGTGCACAGCGTGTACACTAGCTGCCTGTTAGTTTAGGATCTAGCTGCATGTCAGAGTAAATGAGGGTTCAGCAGTACAGCTTGAAACCAAATGCTCAGATCCTATATCAGTGGATACATAGCGATGCACATGGCGCCATTTATTGATAAGGAACTCACTGAATTGGCTGATATCCATTCATATTAACAGTGGTAGCATTTCTTCATTGAGACCAGTGGTACTCAGAATCGACCCTTTTCATAGAGGCGGAATCGCTCATAACACTAATTAGGGGTCTGCTACTTTTATGAACCAGGACGCGGGTAGCAGAGTAAACAAGTGAAGATTAACATGGACCATGGACTGTGTGCCCTGGTACATAAAAGTAGCAGACCCATAATTGGTGTTATGACGCCTGTGTTTGTCCTTCGACGACGC
Source organism: Trachyrincus murrayi (assembly GCA_900323305.1). Classification (NCBI taxonomy): domain Eukaryota; kingdom Metazoa; phylum Chordata; class Actinopteri; order Gadiformes; family Macrouridae; genus Trachyrincus; species Trachyrincus murrayi. The sequence goes on from OOFB01036743.1 coordinate 3,119, forward strand.
CTCTGTGAAAAGGGTCTATCATATTGGATCCTTACCAGTGTTAGAGGTACTGGTCAGTATAGCTGACCATGTAGTTTGTCTGACTTCAACACTTCACATCTTCAGTAATTAATTGAAGAGATAATACATGTAATGAGGCATGTCGGCCGGACATTGGCGTGAGGAAATCTATGCATAGTATAACTGGCAGGCCATGGCTAAGAAGTGTACTGACGTGACGAGAGCTGTGTTTCAGTTTCATTCTGCCCTCGCTGAAACTTCCTGGCTGAAAGGAGAAATAGTGACTTCATGGTTTTTGGATGCAAATTCTCACAAAACCTACACACACACACACACACACACACAGAGAGAATTATGCTAAAATGACTGAGAGCTTTGTGCAAGGAAGATGGCAAGAGAGACAGAGAGAGAAAGGGAGACACAGAGAGAGAAAGAGAAAGACAGAGCGGGAGAGAGACTGAGGAGAGGAAGTATATACAAGGTTTCCTGTGTTGGACACAGCAGGCATGCACAGTTTGGAATTCATTCACTCATTCATTGAATTTTCACCGGCTGAATATTATAATATGAATACAATCCAGTAAGACACGTGACACTGACTACTGGCCAGAAAAATGGGAAACACCTATTATGAGGAGGAACATATTCCAGAGAGTAAATTGGTATTTCAACATTTATGTTAACAACCTAATCCTTTAATCTCTTACCAAGAGAACAATAACTTTGACTCTGCGTGTTGTTGTTTTTTTATAAAGTACAAAATTATCTGTAAGGCTAATTCATGCAAGCCAGTACTGAATAATCAGATTGAACAGCTTTGGCTAATTCCAATTAGATGACTCACAAGGTTCTCGATTCACAGCAAACTGCCCTGTAAGCAGTTTGCTCATTTCAAACATTCAAATCTCTTCCCTCCTCTTTGAACAAGCCAATATCAGCCCTTCTCTGGAAGCGGACAGGAAATGAGGTCATGGTTTGCTGGTCCATATTCCGACCTAATATTATTTCCCACTTTGACACGTGGCTGTTGCTCTTCTATGTGTGTGTGTGCGTGTGTGTGTGTCTTCCCTTCCTCTGGTATCCATAACCAACACTATTGTCACAATATTGTCCTGAAACCAGTGAGAGAGAGATGGGGGAGAGAGAGAGAGAGAGAGAGAGAGAGACAGAGAGAGAGAGAGACACAGAGAGAGAGAGAGACAAAGAGAGAGAGAGACAGAGAGAGGACAGACTGGACAGATTTGCTGTGTATGTGTGGCTACTACTCATACCACCAGCTAACTTCTTTTCCACATGCCTTTATGACAGACAATCTAGCCCATTTCCTGTTAGGGTGCGGCGATCACCCAGTATTTATGCAACATAGAAAGCTAAATTACAGTCAGTTTGCTACTAGGAGAAATACCAACCTCAGAGAAATGTTAGCCCTACACAGCCCATAAAGTAAAGTACAACCACTTGGACATGTGCCATCTTTAATACAGCAGCAGCTTTTAAGTTAGCTCAATGTGAAAGAGAAAATACTTCTTTTTTTTAACACAATCGCTTTATTTCTACAAACTATTGATTCTGTACATCCATTGCTAAGGAACACATAATGATAATGTATGTGGAAGGTAAGCTTATCTGAGCAAAAATAGACAAATGAGACTCATGAGACCTGTAGAAAGTTACTGGGGGCAGCGGGTTCAGACCACGTTGTGTGCTACTGTGCTAGAGTTTGAAGATTGGAAAATAAGTTTGTATATTTTACTGCTGACCGGGGATGTTGTCTTTGTCTGGACTTCAATACAACTGGACGGTGTTGTATTGTATTTACAGTGGAGAGAGGCAACATGGCGGAGGATATTAGATCAGGTCATATCCTGTGTGCTCAGGTAAGACAAGGCCCGCCTTTCATATCATTTTGTTTCACTTATGCACACACAGCCTCCATGCAGCCTCTTTTACGTCCTCCACATTCAAGTGGTTTGTTTACCAGATAGGCTTATTGCATCTTTTGTTGTGTTATTTAAAGATGCTGTAGGTAAGATTCAAGAGTCTCTCTGCTCCCTCCCCCCTACGTTTCTCCACCATTGAGAAGTGTTACATTTCACGCACCTATGATTGACAGGCAAGATGGATTGGATCAGCGAAGAGATGCCCTGGTTGGTCAGAAATGAACCGGGAGAGTCTACAATCTAAATTGGCTCATACAGAGGCGCAGTCAACTCAAACCACTTATTCTCACAGAGCATGTCACTCACTAGCTGATGGACAACTATGCCATTTCTAATAAATTGCACTCAAATAATAGCTCTTAAATCAATACCTACAGCACCTTTAAAGTCATATAATCGTACCTCTGGTTTTAACCAATGATATTCCTTAATCAAACCCTGTGAAGGTCACTCCACCAAAGCAGTCTCTGATCTGTCTCTTCTGTTCTGACAGGCTGGGAGAGCGAAGGTTGGTTTACACAGCTTGACTCTTTCATACAAAAGGAGTGGGGTATTCAAGCTAAAACGTTGGACCAACTACCAATTTATTTTTCCCCCACATGTGTCTAGAGTGAATTCAGTATGAAACAGTACAGAAGGGCTGGGAAGCACAGTGCAATACAGATCCTCAGGGCTGCTGAGAACACAAAGAGAGCAAGACGAGAGACTCAGACACCCGTAGGGACCCCAAGGCAGACAGACAGACAGACAGACAAACCGATAAGACAGACTCTTGTCCCAAATGACTCTTCTCTCTCTTCTGTCAGTTTCCAGACAGGGAAGCAGAAGTCATAAACAGTCCATTGTTGGTTCTCTCTGAACCTTTGTCAAAAAACAAAACAGCAGATGGACAGATCAAGGTTTTTCTCAAGGGGAGCTATAGTGCAGACAACCTACCTGCTTGGTATTATATCGTCTTATCTTGGCATTCAATGAAATCGGGAGTGTTCATTCCATGTTATCATGGAATCATAGCAAAAATACTAATCTAGGATCCAGCAGTCCTACTATCTTATAGCAGAACCAGAAACAAAAACCTGCAAGGGGCGAGTTACACCTTGAGATATTCCACAGAAGAAAACTCATTTGCACGAGTGGATTAAGCCATCTTTTCGGATTTTAATAAGTGCATTTCTACAGTGGCCAGTCTGGTGTTGATTTGAAACCTTTACAGACACTTCTTCACAAATATGAAGCGAAAGAAATTGAGACGCCCTGTTCACCCAGATTTTAGCTTGTCTGCCATCAGACTTTAGATATTGATCTAAAATCTGATTTGTAAGACTATGAAAATACATACAATAATAATACTCCCATAATACTTCAATTACATCACGTGTCGTGTACAGAAACTGCATGGCTGCCATTTGTGTGTATGGCTAAACGTGTGCAACAAAAGCGTTGCAGACACACACACACACACACACACACACACACGTGTCAACACACATTAAAAAAAAGACCATATGGTGCTGAAAGGCCTCCACGGACGTCACATGATCTGTTTGTAAGAGGAAAATACAGACAAGCTAACCTCTCTTTAGGCAGAAGAGCACCTCCTTTCTCTGCTTTTGTTGTTTACCAAACACAGCCCAGCCCCTGGTCTTAAGATAAGGGTCCACCACATGCTCAATGACCTCAATGATTCCAGTGACCTAAAGAACTACATATTTAAACCAACGCTTGAAGCCCGTCATGGCTAATGTTGAGCATGTTTCTGAAAGCGTGATGCATCACATAAAACCATAGAAGAAGTAAAAGGCCCATGATTATTGGACGAAAGACGGGATGGATATGTACAGTGGAAGGAAAACAGCAACACAGATGAATGGATCATATGACCCACAGTGCTGTCTGCCTCATTGCCTGTCGATAAAGTTGCAGAAAATGTACAGTACTATGAAGCGGTAGGGCAGATCGTTACTTTGACATTCAGTAAAGTCAAAGACAAAGAGGTTCAACCTCTAAAGGCTAAAATATCAGTATGAAAAATGCACTTAGTGCAATATAGCCTCAATTCAAGTTTGATATAATCAAAATGAGATGATTGTACATTAACATATAATGACTATGACTCATAGCTGCCAATAGCAACAATTAACATTAAGCCAACCCCGGCAAGTAGACTGTGCCGCCAGCATTACCGGTTACCGTAGTCTCAATATCAGACAAAAACAATGAGCACTCGTATGTTGAATTCCATAATGACACCCGCCAAGAGAAGGACAGCCCTAGTGAGTGAGAGATTGATATGGCGTTCCTGGATATATTATGTGCATACGATATGTGCAGTGGAAATAAAACGCTGGAAAATACTACGACGTAGACGGGTGTTACACCCAGGAAAACAAATTATTTCAAGACATTAACTCTGTGTGTGTGCTCTCGGGAGTGCGGGGAAGGCGGTTTGCAGACACACCTGTGATGTTCCATAACAAGAGGAAAGGGATAAAATCGATATTGCAATGTTACCCAAAGTGAAACTGCTCTGTCACTCTCACTTTAAAGGACTGCGAACAGATACACATGCTTTTAATGTCTCAGCTCTGCTGCCTGAAGTGAGATCCACTACACTCGGTCTATTTTTAACCACAGACTCCCTGCTACAACAACACTGGCCTCACATAGAATAGAACACAGAACACAACAGAACAGAATATAACAGCGTAGAATAGAATAGAATAGAACACAGAACACAACAGGACACAACAGGACAGAATATAACAGCGTAGAATAGAATAGAATAGAACAGAACAAACTTTTGATCACAAATAGCGGTGCCTGAGCAGTAAAGTAGCATTAAGTCACTTCCTAAACTTCCTATGGAACACAATGGCCAACAGGCCGACCGGACAACCTGTGTTCCACACCGACGAGCAGGCCAACACAAGCCGTTCATAGACCCGGCATAGTAGCCACCAGCTATGACCTTAATGGCAAAGGAAGTAGGGGATGTCTATAACGGATCGAGACAGACGGATGACATTAGTTTCAGATGTTTAAAGTATATCTCCATTTGTTGCATGCACGTCTTTCTTGATACCGAAAGAGTTTTAAAAATGCAGTACATGAGTACCTAAAAAACATAACCCAAAAAAAGAGGGGGTGAGTTTGTCTTCCTGCTCTCTAGAACAGCTACTGCGCCCCAATGTGGTTATAAACCATTATAAACTGTATTATTGGTTACCTTTTAGGCATTTGAACTTGTCAGTGCGTAAAGTTAGGATGGGTACACCAAGATGAGAGATATTTTCCATAGGCCTACATGATTGGTATGTGTATAAGGCAGTGTGACTTACTGCCATTTGACATGTGTAACATATGTACTATTATCATTAATTAATATAATATTAACTTGCGTTTAAACCATTATAACAATGCAATTAACGATCAACAGGCAAAACCAAACTGGATGATGCGATGTCTTTCACAGGCTAGTAGGCTAGTCTTCTTTATTAATGATATGCTCGCCATTATGAGCATCTAAAATAAAGTATTTGTTCGTCACCATTTGTACTGCAAGCTTAACCCATCCACGTGGATTTCAAAAACATGCTCGGTCCGTTTTGAAAGTTTTAAAGAGCTTATATGCTGATGATAGCAGAATTACAACCCAAAACAAAGAGCTGCATCTGCCCGTGAGAAAACAAAGCCCACTCACACAACCACGGGGGTCTGCCATCCAACACAAAACGCACTGCAATTCGGGAAGAGGGAAAGATTTGTGTCTTACCATCTCAAACGAAAGCAAAATATGTGTGTAACCACATGCATTGTCTATTTAACGTTCAAAATGAGCTCATCGGCAGCACCACGCTTTCCCGACCGGCTTCTCTGTTTCGGCATCAAGCGACATTGTGGATAAACTACAGACATCTTACACATGCATAACACCATTTTCACGATTAAAAACACGGTAGTAACGATCAATGATCCAGGGCAATACAACAAGTCGACCGTTTGAAAGGAGTAGTCCCCGTTTACAAAGATGATGTGGCATGTCATGCTGCAAACGACAGAGTGTGCAGCAGCAGCAGCAGCAGCTCCTGATGGAGCAGCTCCTGATGGAGCAGCGCCAGATGGGTGGCAGACAGTGTCGCCTATTTCTTCTTTGCATGGAGACAACGTTGACCTACAAATCTCCACAAAAACCAATGCATTCCGCGTATAATGGTTTGAAATACAAGATCGGGTGTGGGGGCCGTGTATCATCTCAACATTGAACATATTAAATGGGCGGAGAGCACAAAACGATGCAAAAAAAAGAAAACAACGTGTATGAAGTTATCCTCATCGTCCACGTAGATGTGGACGTGTAATAACCGTAACGTTAGATGATGCCCGGCTTCAACGTGTTTTTTATTTAATTTTTTATTGCGGATCATTTAATTAAGACAAGCATGCGGCTTTCGCTTACCCGTGTTCTCCTTGGTCTCTTGTTTATCGAAGCTATCCTATGTCCTCTCCTCTAGCCTATATCCAAATGGTTGTGTGTTGGCTCCGTGGGGTGCCCCAGCCCAGCCCAGCCCGGTCCAGTCCAGCCCAGCCCGGTCCAGTCCAGTCCTGGCCCAGAAAGCCCTTGTCTTGTGCGTCAGCTCTCGGTCTCTCCCGGTTGCTCAGCAGTAACGTTGCTTCTTCTTGTATCGCAGACTGGCATCCTCCTCCTCCTCCTCTTCCTCTTCCTCGGCGCCTGCGTCTGCGCTTCCAGCCTGACCAGAAGTAACGAGCCCCGGTGGGCGGGTTTCCTGGCTCACACGGTCACGTTCCGGGGTATTGTGTGTATCAACCCTAGGCGGTTATTATTGTATTTTGAGTACAATATTATTTATAACAAGCGACCATATACAAAATAAATACAACTACTTGAAGTACAAACATTATCAATAGGGTGTTGCAACACACAGCATTGCGGCATCGTGTACTGTATGTTGCAGTTCTATTTTGAGGGTCTTTATTTTATTAATTTTTTATCTGGCATTGGTTAAAAAAAATGCAATTATGATCGAATCCGTTGTTTTCTGGGGTACTGAATGGCAAAGTTGTATTATATTTGATTAAATTATTGTATACACACGACTAAAGATGCTCCTCTATCTGTGCAATCATGTGCAGCAGTAATCTTTAAACTCGCTCGCATCAATTAAAATCTGACAAGACCACTTGGAAATATAGAAAAAGAGTCAAATTAAAAAAACAAACCAAAAAAAAGAAAAATTTAAACAAAACAACAATTATATAATATTTTGTGTTTACAAATTTTTATCTATATAACACTACACCACATTTGAGAACTATATAGAAACAAATAAACACATTTGACGTATTTTACAACACAACTTATTTTGAATTTTAAAATGGTTCAGTCCTGTTTCGTCCGACAGAATGAAAGCGGTCCGTCACAGCAAGGAGGCACTCGTTTTAAGTACAGAGGAAAGCAGAATTCCGGTATTTGAAGTCATATCCTCCTGCGCAAAAAAAATGCGCCGCCACGGTGAAACAACAAAACCGAACACTCCCAACCGGAGAAGAGGCGTTGTAACTTGAACGTTTCAACAGCCAACATGGACGCTCCGCGGGACGTTCAAATGTTCAGAAGAAATACAACCTCGAGATCCTCCGCGTCCTGCGGCTCGGCGTTCGCCATGGAGACCAAGAGGAGGAAGATACGACAGAGTACATTCTTCCAGCAGAACGAGGTAGGCGATCGTTAACGGGCAACGAGTTATCGATGAGGTGCTGCGGACGGTGCAAAGGCCAATCATCATGATCATATTATTATCAATATTATCATTATTCAATGTAACCGTCACAACTGATTGTTTTTTGTTGTTGTTGTTGTGTATCATTCATTTAATGTACACGTATTGACAGCAACCTGTTGGATAGCTCAGATAATTATTAGACAATAAACAATGAAGAGCTTGCGTGCTAACCCCGCCCCCCTCTCATGTCCATTCAGTTAACCCCGCCCTCCTCTCATGTCCATTGACTTAACCCCGCCCTCCTCTCATGTCCATTCAGCCCATTGACAATACCGAGCCATCCGATCGGGGAGGAGACCCCCCCGCATTCAGCCCACATCTGACGGCATTGAAACCCGAACCTTTGTTTGAACAAATGAATAACATTTTAAAACGTGTACATACACTAATGTTTTGCTCTCGACCACTGCTTAAACTAAGGTTCTTTTCAGGTCAAACGCATGAAAAGATTTATTTTAGTTTATTACACAGTGGTGTCCACAGATTTCTCAAATCTCACGGTATAACATTTGTTGCAGTCTTCTTGCCTTTTCTATATATCCGCTCATGTGTGACCTCTGACCTCTATGTTGTCACCCTCTCTAGTCCACATCAGGACATCACCATAGCACTTGCTCTTGAGACGGAAGGCCCGGTTGTAGAATAGACAATGGGACATTTGGTGATCTACCCTGTCCGCCACAGTTAGCTTTTGCAATGTGATGTCTACCTATGTGATGTCTACCAATTATCCATACTATTTCTAGGCCGTTTGTATATATCTCTCTCATGGGCAATGAAATCTAATTCTGCTTTTAAATCACACAATCTTTCACTCATGCATGTCATTTCATCAAACTGTTGGCATGTCGAATAGCTAACACATTATTCATATTTCTTTAATGCTCTCTCTGTGTATGTTACTATGCGGTAGGACTCCAACATCCAGGGCAAGCTGGACTTTGAGATCCGAATGCGTGACGGGGCGTACAAGCTGCTGCTGGCCTGCAGTAAGAGGGAGCAGGTGCTCCACGCCTCCAAGAGTCTGCTGACGTCCAACGCCCGCATCAGGGCCTACCTCACACAGCTGCAGGAGCAGGACCCGCTGGGAGCAGCCAGGAGGTTGGTCGGTGGGGGAACCAGGTCACCAGGTGACCCGTGATCTAGTGGTTCTTTTCTAGGTCTATATAATATAATATTATTCCGATAGTATTCCGATTTTCTATGGTATATGCTAGGATATGGTTTAGCAGCTGACAATCAATATTGTGCCGCAATGAGCAATTCAACATAGCGTCAAATCAATGGTAAGAAATGGAGGAATTTTTAATTACAAAATGTTCAAATTGAAAACAAGATTATCCAAAGAACTGAAACTGATATTTTGGCATGCACTCACAACATTCACTCACTGTGAATCCTTTCTTTCAGTCTTGCAGATCCAATTCCAGATAACCGTGTGCCCTGTGCTGGGAAGGTCGCTATTTCTGGTAAGAGTATTACTCGGTGTCTCCAAATGTATATGTAACCTGTAAACTGTAGCTTTGTTTTGACTAATTTCAGTTCACATTTTGCTTTATGTTTCAGGTCTGCGTATTCCGTTGATGTGGAAAGATTCAGACCACTTCAATAACAGAGGGAGTGAGTTTCAGTTTTTGGTTTCTGTTTCACGTCGTTTCAAATCGCTCTGGCTTTGGATTTCCTCAAGTCACACGAGATATAGTTATGTTATGGATATGAACTTTTCTTGGTGGGATATGTGCTTAACGCTCACCGTTGCTGTGCGTTTTCTAGGTTCACGCCGGGTAGCTGTCTTCTGTGTGATGCTGATTGGTTCCGAGGTGTTTGATACAGAGATGGTGGTGGTGGACCGATCGGCCACTGACATCTGCTTCGAGGGAGTCACCATCTTGTCAGTGTCTTTAGCACTTCATAATAATAATACTACTAATAATACGAATTATAATAATGATGAAATATAATATATAATATATGATTCATATTTCCGTTCCAGCTAGACTGCACAATAGGCGCTTTTTAAGATTTAGTTGTAGACTTTAATTGCAGGTGTTTTCAGAACAATTGCTGTATAGTTATTGAATGCATTCTTGAAATATGTCCACCTCCTAAGTTGTACAGTATATACTGTGAGGATACATATTAAAATGTATATTTGATCAACGCCCAAAGTGTAATGTTCATCAGTTGAAAACTGTGCCATTATATATATTTTTTTAGATACTGTATTGGTTGTAATTGCAGTTCTGTTACTTTCTAGCAACGAGGCAGTCCCCCAGTTTGAACTCAAGGTGGAGCTGTGGAGCTGTGCACTGGAGGATGACAACACCATTCTCGCCAACACGCCAAAGAAATTGGCCAAGAAGCTGCGCAACTCCCTGGGAAAGGGTTCTGGGAAAAAATTCTGCCCTCTCCTGGACAGTCCAGACCCTGACACCTTCCTACATTCAAATCCTATACCCCCGTAGGTGGAATACGTGCTCCTAATGAGGAAACAAAATGCGTAACGTGGGGTCCCGGACACAAGTGTTTAATACAGACATTGCTCTTGTGCTAATCTATTGTGTGTGTGTGTGTGTGTGTGTGTGTGTGTGTGTGTGTGTGTGTGTGTGTGTGTGTGTGTGTGTGTGTGTGTGTGTGTGTACATGTCCATGCTCAGGGTCCTCTCTGTGCTCTCCTCTCCTTCATCCAGCATGTGTTGTCTGGCAGGTGTCTGCCCTTGGAGTCGACCGTAAGTCTGGAGAGCTCCGGTGTGCAC
>OOFB01036744.1:2728-15120 GCA_900323305.1 Trachyrincus murrayi
AAAATATGCAAAAAAAAAAAAAAAGAGAGGAAAAAAAAGGGGGGGAAAAAAAATAAAATTTTTTTTTTTTTTGGGAAAAAAAGAGAGGGGGGGGGGGGGGGGGGGGGGGGGGTGTAAATGTTGTAATATGGTTCTCATACCTCAGGTCCTGCGCTGGCCGTGAGGAAGCTTTCCACTGCTGTCAGTGTTCCTGTAGAGACAGACACACATCAGACACAGGCTAGGATCTGATGATTGTGATTAAAAAAGAAAGAGGGGTTGGTCGGTAGGTCAGTGTATGCATTTCTAAGTGGACAATATAGAAGGCTGGTACGTTGGTGGCTTCTAGGTGTGTCTAAAAACAAGTGTATATGGCGTGTGTGGGGGGTCTATGAACATGTCCATACCCCTGAACTGGTCCCTGGTGTAGAGGACTCCCATGTCTGCGGGGATAGAGTCGAAGCCACAGCTTCCTACGATGTACACTCCCTTCTCAGCTGCCTGGCTGTGGTAGTTCAGCTGCATGCCCTCGAGAAACTAAATGCAGACAGAAAGAACATGTTAAACTAAAACAGTAACAGCTAAAAAAAAAAAAAGTTTTGTCTGGCGCCATCATTGTTAAGCCAAATTCACCTGGGGTTTCTTTGTATGGCGATAACGATTTTCCTAAACACAACTAACTCAAACAGAGGAGCTCAAACAGACAGGAGAGAGAGCGTGAGAGAAACATTGTTTTAGGACATGCTGTACATTGATAGCCATGTGAGACCATCCTGAGTTCACATTCTGTTTCTCTCTGCAGATTGGTCTGGCCTCGATCCCATTGAAAGCCTTTTCAAAAATCAGCGCTCGGGGGAGAGAGTTTCAGTTCATGATGAACAAGGAGCCCCACAGTCTGCCGAATTAACAAAATGGCGGCACCCAAAGAAAGCGCAGCAATCTATGGAGCCGTTTTTCTCTGAAGTAGACTGAATAACGATTAACAGAAATCTGCACGGAAGGCTTTTCTGTTTACTTTCAATTAGATTCGGCAAGAGCAAATAGTGCAAGAGCGTCACTCGTTTTTTGAGCGTTTCTTGAACAACGTAAGGCCGCGGCCATATTTGGAAATCAGTTACTGCCTAGCCAAGGACAGACTGACATTCATTGTGAAACGCAAACATGAATATCTGGATGGTCTCACGAGGCTTGTGAGGTCATGCCTGTGATTAAGGTGGAAAATGAACAACCACAAAGCCACAAATAAACTAAACTACAATTCTGCCAAGGAACAAGATGAAAGAAAATGCATGCACATGTTAGTGCAGGCATGGCATGCTGATCATACTCAAGGAAGAGCAAATTATATTATGAAAACTGTCAATGTAGCACTCTAGTGTTCATCTTTAATAATCAGGATCAGACTACTTTATTAATCCAGATTTAATCCCGAATCTGAATATTTGATAAATATGTCACTGCTGATGGTTACCTGAGGCTCTCCAGAGATGTCAAGGCAATGGGCCCCATTCTCCACACAGGCCTTGACCACCGCCTCACCATAGAACCTGTACTGCAATTAACATAAAACAGAACGTATAAGAACACACAGAACGCATGTTCTTGTTACACGCCCATAGTATGCATGTTAGTTGTTGTGACTGGTTTAACCTGTAGGCCTTGATTCCCCAACCACAGGTGTGCAGCCTCACCCAGCCCCAGAGTCTAATCAGCCTGACTGGGGCCAGGTGAGGCTGCTTAAACCAGCCACCAACCACACACAGTCACCTTTCACAGACTATGATTGTTATTATCATGTCCTGTTATCCTGCTGCATGTTGGCCAACTGACCATAGTGCACGATCTAGGAGCTATTCCTGTCTGGATGCTTTAGTAGGTGCGGTCCAAGGCTAATCCCTTATCCTGTGTTGACAAATCGTTCCTAAACCTAAAATCCCCCAGAACAATCTAGACAATGTTTTGTTCAATCTCAAGGAGATTATTACAGGGACATCAAAAACAAAAAACATGTAGAATGAAACCATGAAACTTTCTACAATATTTGCTTTCTACAATATAAAACCAACCATACAAAGTTGCAGCAGGTGAATACACAATACACATTTCTGAAAAAAGCATGCAAAGAGCATTAAAACTTTGCATGATCCTTTCTCACGTCCACAAGATGACAAGAGTTGAGATGAGATTCATTTGCTTCCAATAGGTGTGTTGCATGTGTAGAAACTAATGTCTGGAAGTTAATATGCACACGCGCGTGCGTGTGGCAGGAGAAAGTTGTCTTACATTCAGGGTTTGTGTGCACAGTCAAATACTTACAGGCCCCACACAGTTGAGGACAATCACAGCCTGTTTGCACATTGCTGCCAACGAGTCTGGTTCTTTTACATCTGACACAATGATGTCTACTGTCCTCAGCTCTGGCTTACCTACACAATACCACACACACACACACACACACACACACACACACACACACACACACACACACACACACACACAATAAATCTAATACACGGTCCAAATCCCAGCGAGTACTCGTTTTGTGGGCGGTTTATGTCCGCGATAGTTCCCACTAATGTACACATATGGAAAGTAAGTTTTAATCTGTATAGTCTATGTGTGTTACACCCACACCGGAGCTTGGCTGGTCACGCAGTTTACCTGCTTTTTACTGTCGTAGAGCTAGCAGGATACACTTCTAAGCAGCGATTTTAATGTTATATCCATTGAAATTGTTTAAACGTGACGTATCTAGTTGAATTGCGTTTTAGTTCGGCTATTGTTTAGGGCAGGGCAAGGTGCTTTGTAATTCGCCGATTGTGTAGAAATATTGATCAAACCATAGCTCTATAGAGAGGAGTGCTTGGCCTGGAAACAGGTGTTATGCCGAGATGTGCATGCACACAAGCCAGCGGTCACTGGACGGTATGTTTTGTGAAGAAAATTCTGTTTTGTCATATTAGTACTAACCTTCACTGTTATTCATCAATGACGATTATAGTCAATATGAAAACAAAAACTCGACAGGTACAACACAAACCCTGCCGAATAATGCATGCACCTTAAAATGTTCTTTATTGGGGTCCACTGCATCCTATGCTTTCCACAGCATATCACAGTATGGGTATCCCAAGAGTTTACTTAAAACCTAAAATACATTTCATGCATGTGACACTGTATATTTCCACAGAACGATATGGATGTGATGTGATGTATGGTGGTAATTTGTATTAGTTTCAGATTGAAAACGAAAAAGGTACGTTAAAACTGCGTAAGATGCTATTGAGTTTTATGTCGGGACGTCATTATTGTGCAACTTGTCGAACGCGTGGGGAACTCCGCCCGCCCGGGCCAGCCCTTACACGCTGGCGAACGAACCTATTTTACACAGCGTCTTAACAACAACGCACGGCTGCGCAACGGCGAAGGCTTTTGACTATTTAACGATGCATCCTGCTCCGAAACTGTGCCAAAATACATACCAACGTAATATATCATGCATTTGTACGATTGCGGAAAAATGATAAAACGGTTTTCGAAAAAAAATAAAAAATAACTTTAAAAACTAAACTTTATGATTTGCTTGACGAGTACACGTTTGCACCCCTAAGAGCGGTGCCAGCAACATTGGCCTGTGACAATAAATATGACATAAACATATCATGTTGGATGAACGTACATGCAAAGTGATTAGTCATTTAACGACGGACTTGGTATTTTAACTGTGTTTTAATTATACAAGTCTTTATTTGGGAGAAACATGGGACATGGGACCGGAAGCATGACATGCAAGTGTGGGCATATATGTGTAGATAAGAGCATCGTAAATTAGGTTCATGAAGGCTTAGGTTACGTATGCAATATGTATTAGGTATGTTACTGACACCAAAAGTTCTTCAACAAAGCTAGGTGAATAAAAAGGTTGAGTTGGCCTACTTCATTTTCATGATGTCGTTACATTACTTCCCAATAGTCGATGCATCGATGCACATCGCCTGTGGTTTCTCATAACGCACCGAGACATCTTAACTAGACAAGCCTGATAAACCTTGACTTGTGGACACACGGTTCTTTGTCTTTCGAGTAGTATTTGCTAAAGTTAAGACATTCAAGTCACAACAATAATGTGTATAAAACACTGACTGGACAGCAGTTCAAGTGTCTCCTAATATAACAAAAAAGTAATATAACATAAGTAAAGTACGTACTCAGTGCTCCGGCCGCCTGCTCCAGGACCTTCTCCAGCTTCGACCTGCTCCTGCCGGCGACGGCCCACGTCAGGGTCCCGCTCGGACCCTCGGAGACGGTCCGAGCCACCTCCTCGACCACATACTGACCGGTGAAACCAGAGGCTCCAAAGATCACTATATGGAAGGGCCTGCTGGGCGAGGTTTCCACACTTGCCATTGTGTCAGAAAAGCTGGCTAATCTGTTGTCAGGGACGGCTCTCCTCCGCGGACTGACTCGACCGGTCGTCAACGTTCACGAAGTGGGATGACAGCGAGGGTGACAGCCCGCTGCCTTTTGACAGCTCTGGTGCTACGGAAGTAGCTCCGCGGGCTACTTTTATTACAACAACCCAATGTCAATAATAACAGTCCCAAGCAGCGATAGACCAACCATATACCTAATAAAGCATTTGCGAGACGGACACAATGTTTGAGTTAGAAATATGTATTTATTTATTTAAAACAAAAAACCTGTAATCATGTCGCAGCGGTTTTTGTGTTACACTTAACGCTAAAAAAAATGTGGGCGGTCTTAACTTACATTCTCACTTCTAATTGGTCTTCGCCGATGTTCCTCACTTTAACCCCCCAGTTGTCGCATGCAGATGACGACATCCACCTGAGCCCCAGCCACCCATCCACCCATCCACCACGAGAAGTCCAAAACACATTACGCGGAGGGTCAAGATGCGGCTCCCTCAATGTCATGTCGGTTTCCCCTGCAACCACGAAGGCGAAAGCCAACAGCAGATAATCGCGTAATAAAGATCGGATTACATAACTTCTGTCTTTAAGGTAAGCCCGTTATTAACATTGTGCGTAAACATTATACCTACGTAAGATCCAAATACGTATGTCATATGCGTATTTGAACGCCATACGAAATTGTATCTACATGTGCATTTAAAAAATCTATAGAACCCGTTTGGTTTATTTTAGTGGACAAATACCAATGCTGTGTTTATGGTCCCAAAAAAATGTACATGTCTGTGTATCCACGTGCATTCAAGTATACGGCTTGTGCACCGTGACGTCACATCGCAATGACCACCTCCATTTTGGAAGCATAGGAGCAATTGGCATGTTGGTTATTATGTAGTCTCTATCTAGACCGTTTTTTTGGTCATTGTTTAGTAATTAATCATGAAATGATTTGTCATTATGGGTAGACATTGTTGTGTTGTGAAACTGCCACAGCGTTTCTCATGCGAGACGTGGCCAAATACAGTTTTCATTAGCCTAGGTTACGGTATATTTACTTAGGATTACACCTTTTACTTAGGATTTTACTACAACTCTTGAGTCCTCTCAATATGGCGGAGTATCGCCAACAAAAAAATCCCATGATGCATGCTCCATGACTTTCCATGACTCATTGTAATACAGTAGACCTAAAGCAATGGTACATTGAGAATTATTGTTGTATTTTTCTAATGTATCGATTATAACTATGTAAAATATAACCTTTTTGATTAGCGATTGAACTGTGCTTAATAGGCAATTAATTTCTCACCCCCTGTCATTAGGTTTTTCTCTACCAAGCAGCCATCTGCCTTGATCATCATGTCTACCCAGCTATGCAAACTGGTCGTGTTGGCAGTACGCGCTGCTAGTTGCCGTGCCCCCCGGAGGATAGATTCTGGCCAAGTACTGTTGACCACTATGGGACCCTCTGGAGTATTTAACTGTGGAGCTCCAATGTCCCAGTGCAGGGCTTACAGTCTGGACTCTCTGTCCTCGGGTCCTGGTCGGCCCTCACTTGGACACTCTACCCAACAGCCTCGGGTGGAGGGGATCTCTGCCTCCTCAGCCCTCACACATCGAAACCTGTCTGCTGTTGCTGTGCAGGTAATATTTTTATGCAGTAGACCTCTCATCAAATGTCGTCCAAAAGTCGAACTGTTCCTTGATGTTTTCCACTGTTCATGTTTTGTCTCTCCAGGGACAGCGTCAACCTTTGCGCCGGCATGGCTTCTTGGATATTGGTGACGTAGAAGAAAATATCAGTCGGGTTAAAGCTTGCAAATTAATTGGACACTACATTGTTGACCCAGCTTTAGCTGAGCTAGTTACAAAGCACCTAGGACCTGACCTTGAAGACACCAAGACTGTCATCTTCGAGTGTAACCCAGGTGTGTGTGTGTACGTGCGCGTGCATGTGTGTGAGTGAGAGACATTTATTTCATGCATTTCTGCACATTGTATTCATGTTTGAGTTAGTGTCTGCTAGGATGGGCTGTTCCTTGCATACAACATTAATGCGGGAGCTGTACTTCTGTGATTTTCTCTAGGTCCAGGGGTACTGACTAAGACACTGTTGAATGCAGGAGCTCAGAGAGTCGTGGCTCTCGAGGGAGACAAATCCTTTCTGCATAATCTGCAGGTATCAAAACACACACACACATATACTCTAATGCTGGAAGTATACATGAAATTAAAATGATGTATACGTATGTGATAGGAAATGGAAAAGTTGTGAAACTGCAAAGGCACTGTGAGCAAATCTTAGTGAATAAGTTTTGTTTGGCTGGCCAGCTGGTACACACTGGTGTGATCAAGATCCAATTGCAAAAGCAAGAAACCTTGCCTTTGAACTATATAAAGTGATGATGAATTGGACCATACCAACCAATAATGCTGTACCTTATGTACCTGTACCTTTTTTTTTTTTTTTTATATCACTCACTATAAGTGACAGGAACAAATTCCCTCCCAATGACTCATGCAAATAATATCCTCTGCAATAAGCAAACATATTTATTTAGATTCGATTTTTTAAAATAGAGTTTTAGTTCATCACTAAGTAGTAAATACTGTTTGTTCATAGTGAGAAGGCTATTTATTTATTTTGTTATTTTCCATATTCTAGGTTCTGGAAGGTCGTCTTGATGGTCAGTTAGAAGTAGTGCACTGTAATTACTTCAAACTGGACCCTATTGGCGTTGGACAAGTCAAACCCCCCACCATGTTTAGTGATAAACTGTTCACCGACCTGGGTATATCTGAAGCCAGCTGGGCTGACGGTGAGCTAATGGACACACGCACTTTCACACACTGACAGAAGTGCAGGTGTATTTGAGAGTTAAGTTGTAGGACGAAAAGCAACAATGCATCTGCATTGACATTTTTTTAATATGCATAGCCTCTGGAAAATAACAAACTACTAAATTTGGGTCATATCGTTTTTGTCTAATTTTGAACTGTCTGTTGTTTTTGCCTCTGTTTGAGGGACCCCAGACATTCCTGTAAAGGTGTTTGGCATCCTGCCCTTGCGTAATGAACGTGGCATGCTGCTGAAGATGGTGTATGCTCTGTTTGAACGACTGTCCGTCTACAGATATGGTCGAGTCGAGCTCAACCTCTTCATTAGCGAAAAGGAGTACACGGTGAGAAATGTGGAGGATGAAATGTGTGCCTGTGTGTGTACACTATACTTGTTTGAAAGCTGTATTGCAGTTGCTATTGAATTTAAGTTACATTGGCTTTCATCATATTATGTGTTTTAATTGACCAATGCTCAGCTCAGTTAACTTATCGTCCTCGTCCTGTGTTACTTGCATAACTTTTTTTCAGAAACTAGTCTCCAAACCTGGTACCATGATAGACTACAGAGCCTTCAGTGTCCTCTGGCAGATGGCCTGTGATATTACACTACTGGATAAGGTAAGGCACAATGGAGACATTGAGAGGACAATTGGGTCTTTTTGCGGAAAACGCATTTAGAGCAGCAGAAATGTTAAAACGAGTGCCAGTGGCTTAATGTGAGTTCATGAACAGACAAAAACGGTTAACCTCTTCTGTGTGTCCGCAGGTACCCTGGCAGTCGTTTGTGTCTTCCAAAGAGTCTCGCTCAGTTTACAAGGGCAAGGTAAGATGATCAGCCTGTTACTTACACATTTATAACAATGACCCAGCAAATTAGTTGGCATTACCAACTAAAATGAAACAAGTTGAATGGCAGAAAGTAACCGAAGCAGTGAACGCCGTTAGTTCTGAGCCATGGACAGAGATTTAAAAAAAAAAAAGTGGTCATGTGATTTCAAACGTGAGGCCAAGAACTACTGGAGGAGGAGAGGGGACCCCATTATCATCATTATTATTACAATGCATAGTGACAAACATATTTACTCAAGATGGAACCAAATTAATGCTTGTCAACAAAAGGTTCACGCATCACTATGTAATCATAGTGAAGGTTTTTTTTTAAACTGTAGATTACATCCTACCACAATGTAGTGAAAGAAAAAAGCTCTGAATACAATGTCACCCAAATTCACACTTTTATTATCCTTTTTTGGCAACTCACAACATCACACTACTCGGACTCAAAAGACTGCGTATACTCACCGCCCGTGGATTTACATTCAGAAACCTGCGTGGAAAGTGGCATAAGTACACTTTTCCATGTGTACGCATTGTTTATACATTTGGCCCCTGGTGTTAACATGCTGACATGTCTCTCCCCGTGTGTGTGTGTGTGTGTGTGTGTGTGTGTGTGTGTGTGTGGTGATGGCTGGTTTACCCTGTGTGCCTTGATTTACTCAATGCACCACAGGTGTGCAGCCTCACCCAGCAGCCCCAGAGTCTAATCAGTCTGACTTAAACCAACCACACACTCCACAATCACCCTGTTAAATCTCAGTGTCTGTATTTCTTGTCCCCGCAGCTTCCCAATGATCATATGTGCCTGGTACGCCTGCAGCCAAGGGCTGATCTTTTCTCATCCTGGCTTACTCCGTCCAACGCTGGCACGTTATTAATGATGGTCAAACAATGTCTAGCCAAGAGGAAGGTCAAACTAAGTGACAGGCTCAAGTAAGTAGCATTTACAAGCACTACAGAGAAATACATGCAGAAATACATGTAGCATGTACATGTCGTTTTCCTTGATTATATTGTTTCCATGAAAATAAATGAGCATGACTATTTTAATGCTATGTATAACCTGAATAAATTATGCACCACAGCTAAGAGAAAATTAGATTTAAAAGGACCTAGATCTTGCTTTGAGGTAGTGAAGCATGTATTGCTATTGGATCTAATACATTCTTAACCTTCCTTCTGCACTCCCTCAGTATGTGGTCTCCAGACAGCGGTAGCAAGCTTCTAGCAGAAATGCGCCTGCCTGAGGACATTCTGACTGGGAACGTGTTTCCAGAGGAGTACCAGAGACTGTTCCAGCTGATGGAGAAGAGTCAGGAGTTCAACCAGAGCTGGCTATATAATGAGATACTGGAAAACACAGAGCGAGTGGGATGGGCCTAGGACATTTATATATTCATACGACTTAAACTCACCGGCAGAATGAAAATATTCAGAATATTGTTGTGAAACTATGTGAATAATTTATACGGTTATGTTTTGATGCCGAGATTGCTCGATTTATATATTAAATAATACGTTTTAAAAATATACAAAAATGGAGGACAAAACGCTTGGATATACAAACATGGAGAACAACAAAATGCTAGTATAATTCTGGTATATAAATGTACTTGCTTGCTGGGTATGATGCAAATTGATAAATGCTAATTGTTCTGTCTATATGACAGATTTGGTTATAGCTATATTAGAGAACCTTCTGCTTTGTATTTGCCAAGTGTAACACATCACCAGAGGATGCACACCATAAAAGAAAGAGCCATATTGGTATGGAATCAAATCAATGCAAGATTTTCACTGTGGATGTAGATTGTGTAACTTTATGTATTATTACAATTGTATCATGTGATGATTGCTAGAACACGTGAAGTAGGTTAAGTGCTGATTGTGCTGAACTCTTCGATAATAAATTGATAAGACGCCAAATGCATCTGTGTCTGCAAACATAGCAGGGGTGTGTCCGTTGAACTTGTCAATCCAGACCTAGACGTGAGACTGGCATTATCTTGGACAAAAGCTCATTTTGTTAAGTATAGGCTACATATTCTCCACACTGCTCTGCAAAGGCACAGTGTTTGGTGGTGGGTATATCTCCTCGCTGTATTTGCATAGAGCAACAGCGTAGATAATGGATGTCATTGCAGACTAGAATACATTGTCAGTGCCACTGCTGGCCTCTACCTAGTGGTCGCCAACATTTGAAAGCTCTACCTGTTTTTTTATTATTTAACTTTAATACACTGAGCAAGCGGAGTAAAAAAAAAAGGGTGAAATATACTTCCATGGGTCGTTTGGACTAGGCTGACATCGTCTGGTTCCTAGGCTATGTCTGGGCTACATGCCTTATATGATTTCTGTGGTAGAAATGCCTCATTCTACAACAATGGCTGTCTTGAGTCTAGCCCCACATTCCACCAATGGCTGAGGGAACTTAATGTTAATGTGAACATAATGTGATTCAAATGGAAGGCCTTCGATATAAACTTGCCAATAAGGAAAATGTCTTCCTGAAAATTTGGAAACCCAGCAAAAGTGAACTGACTCATACCTAATTTGCTTGTGATAAGGTCCTATTCATGGTGTACACATTCTTTGGGATCACTGTTGTTGCCAGTGTTAGTTTTTTATATTTCCTGAATACTATTTATTATTCAGAAAAGGTCAACTATTTAAATTGTATTTATTTGTGTCCTTATTTTGTTAGCTACTTGTTCTATTATAATTATATATATTTTTTTGGAATCCTTATGCTTTGTCTTAACTGGACATTACTTTATCTTGCCTCTATGATTAACACAGAGTGCTGCCATTGCAATGTTACGTGTCCTTAAAATTTACAATAAACAGATTAAAAAATAATTATTAAAATAAAAAATAAAAAAAGATTTGTGTGGTACAGACACCAGGTGGACAGGAGGTGGCGACAGAGAGCAGCCTGGACGCCGTCAAGGTATTGCATACAACTGGCTGCTTGGCTGTGACAACAGCAGCATTCACATCGTCACCCGTCACCGAGCAAGGCGTCAGGTGTACCAAGGACTCACAATCTACTGCCTTCAGATGTAAGTCACCTTCGTTTTCTTTAGTCCTGCAAAAGAACAAGAGATTTGCATGGACTTCGTGGTGATCGCAAGGTAGTGTCAATTGTGTTGTTGGCCAGATGTGAGCGTGTGTGTGTGTGTGTGTGTGTGTGTGTGTGTGTGTGTGTGTGTGTATCCTAGGCTAGCATTAGCTATCGCTAAGTGTTTTCCTTCCCGTTCGCCTGGTTGTCGTGTACATTTCCCAGCACTGGTGCCTACTTGTTTAAAGGTGTACACACAATGAACTGTACAAATCTGGCAGAATGGTTCGCGACCGACACGATGGGACTTCTTCCAGTAACTCACCTGACGAGCTAGCATCGATGTCTCCTGGATGGCTCGTTAACTATATTGTAGAGATCATGTATTAAGGATGGAGGGTGATCCATTAAGACACGGGTGTCTCTGCCTCCCCGTCTTTTGACGCATGCTCCATTATGCAGTATTGATTCCAGACATGCTGTAGATTAAGCGATTAATACGACCTGTCATTGAATGCAGTTGAAATACTAATGTGAATGTGTCTCAGTGACATAGCCTACAAGCCTTCAAGCAGTGTATATACTCCCAATATATCCCAGCACATGTTTATCTATCCTCCATGTTTCAACCTGTGTGTCTTGTTGGGTACTTTGAGGCTCTCTTAGTCTTAGTCTTGTCTTCACTTTAGCTTATTAGAACCCCTTATATCCCAGTCTGCAGTTGCTTGTCTTGCTTTCACGTTAAGTCATGTCCCCGTTTGCAGGAGGCCAACTAGGACATATATAGACAAATGAAGGGAGGGCGGGGTAGATCACTGACATCTATTGCATGTAGGTGATATGTAGTTTTAACTAACATGAAGTAGCTGTGGAGATCCAAGCCACT
Organism: Trachyrincus murrayi; assembly: GCA_900323305.1. Taxonomy (NCBI): domain Eukaryota; kingdom Metazoa; phylum Chordata; class Actinopteri; order Gadiformes; family Macrouridae; genus Trachyrincus; species Trachyrincus murrayi. The sequence goes on from OOFB01036744.1 coordinate 14,766, forward strand.
GGCAGCAGTTGTTTGTGGTGGTCTGAGACTAGTCTCCCTGGGACATGCAAAGCCTTTGGCTTAATATGAAAATAAATTAATAAAAACATTAGTAGAAAAAAAAAAAACACTAGTAGAATTAAATTGAGTTAGAGCTATTTTCAGGTAAATTTCTTCTGTGTGTGTGTGTGTGTGTGTGTGTGTGTGTGTGTGTGTGTGTGTGTGTGTGTGTGTGTGTGTGTGTGTGTGTGTGTGTGTGTAGTGTGTGTAGTGTATGTACAGTAGTGTGTGTATGTAGTGTGTGTATGTAGTGTGTAGTGTATGTACAGTAGTGTGTGTATGTAGTGTGTGTATGTAGTGTGTGTATGTAGTGTAT